>VDFB02100861.1:0-19605 GCA_007258455.2 Sequoia sempervirens | reverse complement strand
TCATCCAATCTAAGTTTGTAAAAAAACATGACTCATTTTCTTTTTAAAACCTATAACCGATAAAGCCTATAGTGTGATCAATCTTTGATATTTGAAAAAAATAAAAGTTTGAAATTTATAGATACTTTTCAATATATATATCACGAATTCAAATATAGTGTATGAAGAAAATTAATAATTATTATCTATTTAAATTCTATATAAAGTTTCTGAAATGTACTTTTTTATTAAAAAAGTCTATTAGCATCAAGATTGAAGTCAAGGAAATTCTATAAAGACCTATAACTTGTGGTTGGCATGGGAAATGTGAGCTTAAGACTCCCAAGCCTAATTTCAATGCAATGCTTCTAGGTAATTTTTGAGGAAACATTTTAATAGGAAAACACATTTATTTCTTCAAGATCTATTTTAAAAAATAGATATCCATTTTGAATTGAGATACCAAACCAAAAAAGAGTTTTATTGTAACATGCCCATTGTTCTACACAGTAACTTTCCTATGTTTTAACCTAAAGTAAAAGTTCAAGCATCTATCCATTAAGAGCAATCTTTTTTTCCTTAAATATATAAAAGATAACATGCACAATTGAGATAAACATCTTTCCAAACTTTCCATTACATTATATCGAAGTATTAAAAATTTCCAATTTATTGATATCATAGTCAATAATTCATGATAACATTTCTCTTTTACAATATTTTCATCATAATGGATACAAAATACAAATACAAGGCTTTATTGAGCTTACTAGCAAAATATGTACGAATAGTCTTGGAAATCCTCCATTCAAAATCTTGGTTTCCAAATCAAGAGGAGAAGCATCACTCAATCGCTTTTCTGCCAACCATGGACTAACTACAGTCCCCCACACATCTATCTAATTGATAGATGGTCCTACCCTTCAACAAGGAGATTGGTTTGGTTACCTCATAATAACATGAACTTTGTTGAGCTTGGTAGTGTGTCCTAAATGATTCTATATTTTTCATACAATGGCTATAACCTATACATATGACATTCCATATCTAGTATGTAAATTGGAAACATAGTGAAATAATAGTGTAAATAGTGGAAACTTCACTACTTTGGCCAAAGTGTTCATCACTCTTGATTTCAAAATGAACATCACATGCTCACCCAACTTCCTAGCTTGATTTATATATGACCATTCATACCCTATGCATAGGCTATCCCCTCCATTGGATTATCCTAACCCCATGCATAACCTATTATCTATATGTTTATCTAACACGTCTACGAAGTAACCATAGTAACTCTATGAATCAACTAGCTTAACCATTAGCTACATAAGCTATTTCCCTAATATAGTATATAATTACAACTATATCCACCCATTCCTTACTATGGAATACATACAAACACATCAAGAAAATGGATCTTTATACTAAATACAAAAAGCTTTCTTTCACTTTCATAAAAGAATAAAATGATCTTTCCTTAATAAGCAATAGAACTAAATTCCCAATAAAACAAGCAATGTCACATAATCTTTTCAAAACCATAGAAAAAGGTATAGAAGAGTAAGAATTAGCATGCATGTTTATGCAATGCTCCAATCAATTGATTTGGATTCCCAACACATCCTTCCCAACTCAGTCAACAACTCTCAAATAGCTTTCCCCCACTTTATCAAAGACTCTACCTCAAAATCCTTTCTCAATTCTCTCAATAACTTTCTCTCTCACAACTCAGGAAATCAAAATATAAAAAATCAAAAAACTCTCAGTAAAAATGTAGATATATGTGCTCTCAAATGAGGTAAATAGATCCTCTATTTGTACACAAAAATCAGCAACTAAAGGCTAGAAAAATGGCATGAGGATTGACACTTCTCATCTCAATTGATTCGACTCAGCAAGGTAAATAGAAGGTGGAAACCAAAAATGATGTAGAGGGAACACATACATAGCCAAGTGAATGAGTCACTCATCACAAATGAAAAAAAAGAAATACAATAAGAAATGCAAAGTATATGTTTTCCTACAGGTCAAATTACATAGATAGTTGCACTCTTGACTAATTCCATATATTCTATATGCTTCGCAATCTAAAAATTCATACTAAGAATAGACTTCTAATCGATTCATCTCTTTCCCAGTTTGGTGCCACCTTATGCCATTCACACCACATTTTTTGGTCGATGTTTGTTGTTTTGAATTAGTTGACTATTTCTTGTGCATAAGCATTTTCTATTGTTTTGATTTGACAAAGTCTTGGCAACAATTCTTACATGTTGGAATGCACTAGTCAATAAACACTTTATATGTTTTAAACTCCATTCAAATATATATATATATATAATCATGCATTGCTTACTTTAGCGTTGTTTCAATTGTAATATGCTACATGCTATTCTTATCATAAGCTAAATTTAGAATGCTATTCACTATATGATAATTTAGTGCTAGAGAAAATATTACATTATATATATATATATATATATACGACAAGTTTCATGTATATAAGTATATATATATTCATAATTAACAAGTTAATAGAGTTGTATCATTTGATATGTGGTTACTCATATGTATCCTTATATTTCACATATAATAAAGTATGCATATATATACATATATACATTTATATATATATATATATTAGACTGCAGGAATCGGTTGAGTATCCATCCCCCTATTAACTGCAATGCACCTGGTAAACTTTTTTCACTTGACCGGTGGCATTGGCGCGACATGCCCTTTGGTACCATAGATTTGGGGGGAGACTAGACCCCATGACCTCTTGCCTACAACAGGATGCTTTAACCAATTGAGCTAGGCCCCTCACCCCATCATACTTTTATATATAAACATATATTAACACATTCATATTGATCGACATATATACATGGTATGTATATATATGTCATCTTGTTCAATCGATATTCAAATGCATATGGGTAATTCATCCATGAGCATGCGTAGATACATCTATCTACATATACTCGTGTGTAATTACTCATGTGTATGAGTTTATTGTTAACATATACACATTTTATGTATATATATTGCTATCGATTCAATAGAAACACATAAAGAACTCTCTCATCACAAAAAGACTCAACATTGAAAATCCCTAAACAAGAACATTCACTAATAAACCACAAGCAAGACTAAAGGTAACTTACGATTTCCCCAACTATTATCTTGACTTGACCAAACTATAAGTGTGTGTGAAAGCTCAGTTTAGGTCTTTATGAAAGGTTACCAGACCAAGTTCTTCTCCCCGAGTGATACTTCCCCTCTCTCCAGGAGGCTTGATTAAATTCCTACATCCAATTTATCACATTGCAATAGTATTTAGTTGAAAACAATATTCATTTGCATCAAATATTTCACAATTTTAGAATCATTTCATAACATCAAATTGAATCAACATTTATTCTTCATATTTCCAAAACACATAAAACATAAATACACTCATTTCAAACATTTTCACCCAACTAGGTAAAAGTAAATAAATAGTAACACAACAAGGTGTAACATTTACAATGTTGGATAACACTTTCATACAATTTTGGCCCCTATTTCCACTATTTGGCCCATCATGGCCTCACACTCATCAATATCACAAGCCATGTGAGAGATGGGATTAATTTGAGCTTATGGAAAAGTTCAAGAGGAGTGAATCTAAAGAAAATTCAGACAAGTAATAAACTCCCTAAATCAGGGGAAAAAATTACATGATAAAATAACACCTCCATAGAAAAAACATCACCTTCCTTAGCATAGAAATATTATTTTAGTATAAAAATAAATGAGTGCATCAAGGATGGAAGGATTAAAAACCATAAAAGATAGGAACATGTTATATATATCATAATCTAAAATATCTCAATGTAGATCAACTAAATGAAATGGCCTTTGATGATCCATGTTGATGGGTAATTCAAGAGTTGGTGGATGAGATCAAATAAATTTATTAAAATGAAGGTTCAAACCCTAATCAAGATGTAATAATAAAAACTAAACACAGGTGGATCTAAACCTTGAGTAAATCTAATATGAGGGTGAAGCCACAATAATGGCTTACAATTCAAGTGAGGAAGGAAAACTCACAAAAAATGACCCCAAGGCAAAAAAAATGTTTTTGGGGATTCGTACGAATGTATTGGTTTGACTGAACCCATAAGGGGTTCGCTCGAACTAGGTTTTGACTGAACCCCTTTGAACTTTTCCTGCCAATAAAAGAAAAAAAATGCATAGTGAAGGGGTTGGAGTGAACCCCTTTGAATGGGTTCGGTCGAACCTGGGTTTGGGCAAACCCCTTGGGGTTCGTACAAACCCCCTTATGCCTCATCCCCCTCGAAACACAAAAGAAAACATAAATTTTGGCACTTCGGAGCTCAGGTTGAGGATGAAAATGGAGGAATCTTCACAAACCCAATTGGAATTAGGTAGTCCTTGGAACGATCTATCCAACGAATATAATTTTAATATGTTTTGGTTTTATTATGTATTTATTTTTTTAGTTTTATTAAACATAGGGTTTTCAATGAAAATGAAGGTCTTTGTTTTGCACATGTGGAAAAATAGCAGATTATCAAAAAAAAATTGAAAAATATGAGTGCACCAGAAAATTGAAGTCCTTGATCCAACAAAAAAAAAGAATTTCGATATATACAAAAAAATTTACGCATTATACGATCACACTATGTCTAAATTGTAATTGGTTTGACTTTGAAACTTGATTAAAGAAAAAATATTTAATAAAAAACTATCTAACCAAGTGGAAGCACTAGATATCGGAGTTTCGAATCTAAATTCGAAAGAATTAGAATTTTATCTTTCATGAAAAAAAGTTATGCATTATGTGTGTCACTTTTTAAAAATGTTGTTTTCTGAAAAAAAAAACTAGTTTTCATGGGAGATGGAAAAAGAAGTGCAATTTGATTCCAAAAATTTTGAAAAAAATATTTTTAGAATCTACAGACAAATTGTGATGAGACTCTAGTTTGCATCATCTTCAAATTCCTCACGCTTTAGCCACTATAGGTGCCCGAATGTGAAGATTTAGTTAAAAATAATAATTTCAATGTCCAATTTGGCCAAAAATTGTAAAACCACTATTGTGGGATCACCGATGAAAGGATGTAATTAGGGAATTAGATTTTGAAAAATATAATTAGCATGAAGGATAAATATGAATTGGTCATATAAGAATGTTGAGCACATTAGAAATGTAAAAGTAAATGCCTACCTTACATTGTATATAGGCTAATTAAATTAAAAAAAAATCAAATAATGTAATCTAGATAAATGAGCTAAGACTAATAACAAATATTGGAATAAATTCCAAATGAATTGTAAAAATTAAATGAATTAAATGCATGAATATTTAGTTTTTTTTTCAATGAAAAGCTTGTGTACTATAAATGTCAAGAACCCACTCACTAGAGTGCTAAAAAATAAGGATCCATCAAATGAATATCACTAATCTAAAACTTTTATTATGCAAATTCTAGAGTTCATTTCTCTAGGTGTGGAAGGGATCTTTGTGTGCATAGAGCTAAACATGTGTGCAAAACTAAACCAATATGTCATGAACATGATTTGAAAAAAAATTATTGTCTTAAACTTGTTCACCTCTATGTATATGATTTGGTTATTATAGGGAACACACTGTGCTTAGAAACACTCTTAAGAGAATTTTTTGAATTGCAAGAGTTATGTTCTTAGTTAGACATTGGACATATAGTGATTAAATGATGGTAAAATAAAGTTGAAAACATCAAGCAAGCATCTAATATACTTTTAAGATGATGATGCAATGTTAATGTAATTTATTTTACTAATTGCAAATAGAAGTCTATATGTGCTCTCTAGTTATGCTATAGATATGGTTTATTTGAATATAAACTAATCTTTGAATACACCACCTTAGCATGCATTTCAAAATTTTACTCTTTAGCGGACTCATGATGATTAGAAAATGTATTAAAGACTTAAATTTGAAGATTTGAATTTCAAGGCTAGTTCATCTTTTGTGTCTGGGCGACTAGCAGTTTGAATCTTGTTGAACAGTTTAGGTCGTTGTGACCTTGCTTCTATCTCACCGAATGATCCTATCGCTATGACATGTTGTGTTCGGTGTGACCTCTTACCGAGTGGAGATCTCTGGTCAACAGGCTATTCATATCGGGTGTCGGGGAGACTCATAGCGACCGCGGGCTTTGGGGTGACTTGAACACTTGGGAAGAAGTCCCAACGACTGAAGAATGTCTCACCAATAGCATGTGGCTATCAGGGTAACACAAGGGTCTCGGAAAGAAGTCTCAGCGAGAATGGAAGGTCACGTCGACAAGGATACAACTGAAGTCATCGAAGTAGCTCAAGGCGATTGGTATAAGGTCTTGGCGAAAGCGATAAGTCTCGCCGACTCTTGGATGCTTCGGTATAACATGAAGAGCTTGATGGGAGGTCTCGACGAAGAGCGATAGTCTTGCCGAAAGGAAAACTGAAGTCGGTAAAACTTGAGAAGACTCAGTGTAACCTCTTGGCGAGCGGTAAAGTCTTGCCAATGGAAAAGTTGAAGTCGTTGTGACTTGTGAGCATCGATATAAGTCTTGCCGATGAGGAAAATCTTGCCGATAGGAATGAAATGGATGTTGGTGGTTTCGATATGACTTGTGACCTTTGCTATAACGTCTTGCCGACTGTTGGAACTTATGTCGATATCGATATGAAACTGTTGAGCATCGAGGAGACACTTCTTGTGTCTCACTGACAGGCGAACTCAATTGAATGTTCGTTTCACCATTTGACTTTCCTATGTGGTGTCTCATGGACCAATTAGAGAAGCCGAATGGGAACCATTGGAAGACAGTTCGTTGTGGCAGTATTGTGAGGAAGTTCAATAGACATGGGTGACATGAATATAGTCTAGAGTAGCAGTTGATGTCTGGTTAGATAGTTCGATGGATCAACGGATTGTTGTGTGACTGTATGATCAGTGGATGAATTCTATTCTATGAAGACTGTAACGTGAATGTTCTGTAACAGGGTTGTTCATGGTGAATGTTGTTGAAATATGACATCAAAAAGATAAGTTTGATATTTGTATGTAATCTCCATTACTGTAATACAAAGTGATTTCTCTTGGTGTGGTGGGTTTTTCTCCCATAAGGGTTTTCCCACGTAAAACTGGTGTTCATATGTGTTTTTCAAATACTCTGTTTCTGTTATCTCTTTCATGTGCATCTTAATTGGACTGTAATTGTAAAATTTAAAAAGTTATCTCCGCATTCTTCCCTGAGGTTTTGATGTTAGGAGAGTTGCTTCCACATCTAGCTTTCCTTACATGGATCACTTTCGTACTAACAATTATGAGTGGGGTCAATGAATGGTGGATGTAAGGATAATAATCAATTTTGGGGGATTAGTAATGATGGAATTTAGGTTGAATGGCACCATATAATAACTTCCAAGTAAAATAGACCATCTTATACATGAGGTAATGTATTAAATGACAACTTAATTGCCATACCTTGGAAACATAAAGAGAAATAAACAAGCATATTCCAATTTTTAATTATTAATTAGATTTTTAAGGTAGGTGAAATTTGAATTATGTATTTAGTGATATATCAAAACAACTAATTTTTTATTAATATATAATATTTTTTTAGAGTTCAATTTAAGATGGTATTTCATACAACTAATAAAACATATGAGTGAAATAAAAACAAATAAAAAATCTAAAGAATGTGATTACAAACAATATTAGAATGCCAAATAAAATGAGTAGACGTAAATTTTCCACAATCCATTAGTTTAGTGTGGAGCACTTCAATTTAAAATGGTATTTTAGATGACTAATAAAACACATGAATCGGATAAAATTAAATAAAACATCTAAAAAATATGACTTAGTGTGGAGTGGTTCAAGATTCAACTCTTATATTTTACCATTAAAAGGATTAAGGATATCAAGTTTACACAATCTATATTCTTAATTAAAATTATCGTTTCGGATTTGATTGTGTTTGAGATTTTTTGTATCAACATTTTCAATCACACTCTATGACTTGATGATGATCCCAAAGGTTAATCCAAAAAGTCAAAACACAATCAAATCCAATTGTAATTAACATTAAAAAATATTTAGATCACACTCAAAAGAGCAAGACCACACAAAGATGTTTCCCCATAGTCTCCCACGTGATCTCTACATGAATGAAAAGAGAGCAAGGCCACACAGAAATATTCCCCCATTTGAATGGTCCGTAATGGAGGATATTTTTCACCCGAATGGCATACAAGCTAATTCTATTCTGCCCGAAGAAGATTGAGTATTGAAGGGAGGGAACAATTCAGTTCGTAATTCCAGCTGAGCACAATGGAGATGATGAAGTGGGTGGGCGATGGATATGATGGTGTAAAGCCAATTCCTTTAACACTGCTGATGGGATTGTTGGTGTGTTTGATTGGACTACTGATAAATATGAAGAGGAGAGTAGGGGGCAAAATCCCACCTGGTACGTTTGGATGGCCCTTCCTTGGAGAAACGTTGGAATTCCTGAAATGGCAGAAAAAAGGAGCCCCTTTTGTGTTTTTCGACACTCGTATACAGAAATATGGCGAAATCTTCACCACCCATTTGGTCGGCCATCCCACTGTGACGTTCTGCAGCGCAGAAGGGAACCGATTTTTGTTCGCCAATGAGAACAAATTGGTGCAGAATTCGTGGCCCTCCTCTGTGGGAAAGCTGTTCGAAAAGTCTTTAATAAATACTGTGGGAGACGATGCGCGGAGGCTCAGGGGAACGCTAATGACCTTTTTGAGGCCGGAGGCTCTGCAGAAATTTACAGGTCGGGTAGATTCGATCGCTAGACGTCATGTGGCTCAACACTGGTTGGGTGAAGAGGAGGTCACTGTTTTTCCTCTCATGAAAATCTATACTTTCTCTGTCGCTTGTCAGCTGTTTGCAAGTATTGAAGATGACCCTGCCGTCGCCAAACTTTCCCACGATTTCGAGGAGCTCGCACAGGGAGTACTGCAGGTAAGTACGAATATATGTAATGGTAGATATAGTTCTGACTTATTGTACTGATATTTTTGTGGCATATTAACTATTGATACTAGCATTTGCACTTAGAGGTGCAAGGATTATGCTGATGGAAAATTATATCATATCCAAGTATGTTAGAGAGCATGGGTTTGTATGGATGTCATGAGTTGGAAATTTCAGTTGCATGTGGTTGAATTAAATAATTAATAATAAATGCTAAATAATGGAATAAAATAAATTTAGACAAATCTAGATTTTTTCCTTAAAATAAATTAAGTATTATCTGATTTTGAAATATTTGCATTTAAAATGTAAAACAATGCAAATGAAAAATGAAAATTGCCATCAAATTGACAAAAAAACACTCCAAATGGAAATAGAATGTTTCCATCAAGTTAATAAATGAATATTTATCTAGCTTTTATGTGATAAGTGAGATTTTAGAGGCTCTCACTTGATATTTTAGAGGCTTTTGCTATTAAATGATAGATGAAACTTGTTTTCCGATGACTCAAGAGTGGTTTGCAAGTGTGTGACTTGTTTTAGGCACAAATCTCACACTATATGTATCCTATCGACTAAATATTTAAAGGTGTTATCAAATGATTGATAGGCATATATATATTTATAGTCTTGTCAGTCAAACATTATACATTTATGTTTATTAAATTTATTTAGTACTACATAATTTTTCTCATTACTACTTCAATTGACACGTATTTAACAACATTAGGTATTGTAAAAATCATGATGCAATATGTTGTTGAGAGCACATACTCAAAAAATAAAGATATTAGAAACCAAAATTATAATCAAGATAATGTATCAACAAATTGAACAATGATGACACGTCTCTTACTTCTAGTGCAGCTCCAATGCCTTCAAACTCTATTGTGAAACCTCTTGACCCCCTTGCATACTGACTTGCCCTTGGCTTCAGACCCTCCTTGTTGTTCTTGTGTTAATTTATTGGGGTAGTATTGATAAGAAAATATGTGACTTATATAAGACTATTATTTTTTATGTTCTTTAACATTTATGATGATGACAAGAAATTGAATTTAGACTGTAATGCATATAAGACCAAGAAATTCACTCATATTGGATCTAAATAATTTTGCACATAATTTAATGATTGTTTTAGCTTTCCCTTGGCCAACGGGTAAAGTTTATTAGATTGGAGAAATGTGCAATGTTGTGATTTTATCTTTTTTTTTTATGATCATTGTGAGTTAGTTGGACATGTTTCTAAAAATTAGAGTGTAAATGATACATTGCTTATGATACCTAATATTTCTGGGAAGGATGTTTCCCGATTATTTAGTAAAATTTTATTTTTTGTTCATTCATGTTTGTTATGCAATTATAAGTAGAAAGATCAACAAAATTTATAATTCTCATGAGTTTGATGACTTGTTTGTGTGGTAAAACTGCTTTTATCAACCAAGATTCTACTATAGCTACACTCTATTCCACCTAAAGATCATTAAAAAACTTATGCATGAAACTAAATTGAAGTGCATAGCAATTATGATAGAATTGATACCCATAGGACTAGCACAAGAATACACACTATAAGAACCACTATGGTACTTGAAATGTCCAATAATCAAACTAAATGATGATTGTGGAGAATTTAAGGTAATAGTATGCTTTTGATATAATAATTAGAACCATGTACAAAACTTAAGAAAAAGAAAAAAATATAAATAAAACTGGATTAAATTTTTATTGGGAATATAAATGTCAAAAGGAATTATAGCAATCCAAAATTTTAATCCATAGACAACCACAAGAAGGAATGCTTGTTGAGAATATAGGAGATGTGATCTTTTGCAATTCCACCATGCCATTGTTGACCTTGAAATTGGAAGAAATATTCACTAAATATCTCAACATGAACATCAGAGTGAATATTCACCATGCGATACTTATTGCATGTCACAATTCTTCTTTCCCAATGCATGCACAAATGAGTTGCTTCAAAAAAATTGGTGCTCTTAAGGTATTTTTTGATCAATAAGTAGGATTAGTTCATTAATTTGATTAATGAGGATCCATACTTGAAATATTTTTTAGATTGAAGGGGTAGTGAAAACCATGCCATGAGCTGTTGTAGCTTTTGAAACTTCCTTTCTTAGGAAATCTTGTGAGAAATTTCATTTAAGTCTTTTAGCTCCTTGAGAATGTTGGGAAGTAAAACATTCACAAAAACTTTGTTGGTCTTGAAAAAGATTTTGAGAACCTAATTTTGGCTTCTAACAAGGTTTCCAAAACCTTTGAAATTGCTTACAATTTATAAGAATTTGAAGAGAATGAAGTGTTACACATCATTATTTCCTTTCAAAATTGAGAGAGGTTGTAAGGACCATGTTTTCTCTCGATGAGGTTGTGTAAACCACGTGGGATCTCAACTAGGTTTTAGTAACCCCTCTACAAACCAACAAATTTGTGTTTTAAAGGACCCCAAAACCTTGTATGTTGAGAAAAGGCAAGAACAACATGAGTCTGAAACCAACAATAAAACAAGCCTAAAAACCAAAAAAGTTCCCAAGAAACAAACAACTTACAACAAAGGGATAACAAAAATAACAATCATGAAGGTTTAAATCCAAACCTCTCCAAAGGACTATGAAGAGGATTCAAAGTCTAACTTGTAAGGGATAACCTACCTTTTTTCAAAGAAGAGTCACACACAACCAAATGACACAAAGCCATAACATTTGATTTTTTCTTGTCCTTAGAGTAAGACCCTTGAGAGTTACCAACAAGACCCACAACTGTAAAGACGAACTCTTTTCCTTCATTCCTAAAAAATAAAGCAATTTCTTCAACAACATTCTAAACCTGTTTCCCACAATTGGGGGAAGAAATGATACTTTTTGTCTAAGTATGGTGTTTGTCTTTGAATCTTTGGCACAAATGGGAGAAGTTCCCTGCTTTATGGCAACAAAGGCAAACCTACGAGGATGATTCATAAAGAATTCTTTGCTCTCAAAAATCAAATTTGAAACACAATTTTATGACATTTGACAACATCTTATCAAATTCAACACTCTCACAAAAAATGTAATATACCATTGAACCGATTGTATATCAAGATAAATAAAAACACATTATTTTTAACGACCAAATTATATTTTTAGATTACCAAAATTAATTTCTAAATAATTAAATAACTCGTATCTTATAAACAACATATCAACCAAAATATCATTCTTATAAATTACATTGAATTATTGTCGTAATAAATATAACAACATAGTGTTTATTGAATTAAGATAAGCTTTGATTTTCAAAAAAACTTGCTTTTCAATGGGCCTATGATCTACTAGTGAAGTTGAAAGGTTCTAAATGAGCCTACCAGGGATCAAGTCTTACTGAGTGCAAAGGTTCTGACGCCTAAAAATGGATGAGGTGGGGATCATGCCCCTTAAGGATTTTGGTGGAATGGATACCCCTCAAACCTTGGCTCTAAGCTAAAGGGGACCCCCTTGGGAATATCTCCAACCAAAAAAAGAAAAAGAAAAAAGGAAAAAAAGACAATACTTGCTAATCAAGTAGGTTTATAATTTTTTGACGACTTGCTGCTCGAAGCCCATGTAAAGGACCAGTGGATTGATTCTCCTGCAGCCATCAGGAATGTCCCTGAGGAAATCCCATTGCAGCTTTATATGATAGCCCTAATTTGGGGCTGCACAAGGGTTTTCTTCTCCCAATGAAGGAAGCCCCTGTTGTTCTTCTAGACGTGGACTCTTTTGGAGACACATATTTTTTTGTTCTAGACATTGATGGGATCGTTTCTTGTGGTCATGGGTGCCCTAGTAGGGTTGTGACGAGTCTTGTGCAACCACAAGATGTGGAGCTTCTGTACGATGGCACTAGCGAGGGCTTCTCTATTATTGTGAAGCCTTCTCTCGTCACTAGCACTCTTGGGACTTAAAGTGCCCGTCCCGTTGTTTCTTTGCAAGCTTTTGATTTGGACTTACAAATGAATTTTTGCAATGTTCTGACCATCGAGGAGTTTGTCATGCTTATTATTGTTGAATTGGCTGGAGCTTCGTCTATGGTGCCAGTGGTTGGAGGTGCCTCTTCTGTTTCAACCAGGCCTATTTTCGAACTATGTTATGGTGAAGATCCTTTTTCCTTGGGTAGTTTATGCATTACTCTGAAGATTCCTAATATTGTAGACAAGGCTTCTACATATTTGGGGAATGCCTTCACTGGAAGATTCGCAGGCTTTTGCCCAAATGTAAATGTTGTTTGATACTGTGTTTTTAAAAAAGAGCGCGTGTCTAGTCAATTTTGGGGCTTGCCAGACCTTCCTTCCAAACTCTTGAGGATTGCATATGTATCTTGCAGGGAAGTCCTTTTGTTCTTTGGTAAAAGATAATCCTTTTTAGAGAATGGGTTTTGTTTTGATGCTGTCAAGGAGAACTTCATCAAGGGCACTATTTGGGTTAGGATTTCAGGATGAAGAGATAATTAAGGTATCACCAATTCTTTTGATCAGTTTTTATTTATTGATATTATAACAAAATTTATGAAAAGTTTAGTTGTATATTGATTTTGTGTGTGTTGATTTTGATAAAGTGTCATAAAGTTGGATAATAGATAATCTTTTATTGGTATTCTTGTAAGTTTGCCTTCATTGCCATAAAACTGGGTGGAGAATTCTCCAGTTCATATCAAGACTTCAAAAAGAAACACCATAATCTAATAGAAAATAACATTTCTTCTCCCAATCTTGAGAAAGAAGCTCAAAATATTGTCAAAGAACATTCTGTTATGAGGAATAAAGGAAAGGAGTTGGACTCTATAATTGTGGATCCCATTGGAAATGTCTGAGGGCCCTTCTTCAAGGACAATAGAAAACCAAATGATGTGTCTTTGTGTCCTTTATCTGTGCCTGGCTCTTCTATGAAAAAAGATAGGTTAGCTCGAATGGGTCAGACTTTGATGCCCCTTCAAAATTGTTTGGGTTCAAATCTCTTTGATTATTGTTTTGGTTGTCGGTTTGTTATAAGTGGTTGTTTGTTTCTCGAGGACCTTTAGATTTTTAGGCCTGTTTTGTTGGTTATGGTCTCATGTTGTTGCTGACTTTTCTTGATGTATAAAATATTGAGGTCCTTTCAAAACTCTTCTTTGATTCATAACTTGAATTAAAAACATTTATCTAATAAAAGAAAATTGAAAAAAACTGTCTATAATTTTATTTTATAAATAATTTAAAAAAAAATTAATTGAAAGATAAAGTAAAGAAGTTTCTAGAAGCCATGATTATGCTGAGATGTATGCCACCAAATCCCATTAAAGATCTTCAAAACACAAGAATTAGCCTTAACAAAAAAAAATGAAAAGAAACATGGCAGGGCTTGAATTATTAGAATTTATAGGATAATATTTTCAAAAGGACTCATAGGATAATATTTTCTTGGTTCTAGGAAAATTCACCACCAACAATTCATCCCTAGGGTGAATTTGTCATGGCAGTGAATTTTCCCGAAATGAATTGTTGACGGTGAATTTTCCTGATGCCTATTTTCTTACTTGAATGATATAGAGCATGAATCATATATTATTTTATAATTATTAAATTCTAATAATTGATTAATTTTTGCACATGTATGAATGGACTAATGGTGACAGAACTTGTAGCTCTGCATACATCTGCTAGAAAAATAGCTACTTTGGAATCCCACTTGAAAGGCCTGGCACAACAGCAGCAGCAATAGCATCATTGGCTTTTTGGAATCTATCAAGGAACCCTTGTACTCAGGACTTTGTCTGGTTAAGCATAGAAATCTTGAGTATCAACCTCAGTCAAATCCTTCTCTTTTGCTTGAATATGCGTAGAGATGAAAGCCAACCCGTCCATAGTTTTAAAGTGTTATGCTCTTTCAAGTCTTATCTTGCACTAATTCCTCAAATATTTAATATTGCAGATGCCTATTGACTTGCCCGGGACAAGGTACCACAGAGCCAGAGTTGCAGTTGACGCTCTTCGGCAACAACTTACTCAGATTATTGAGGAAAGGAGAATTGCACTGAGGAATGGAAGGGCTTCTGCAGAGCAGGATCTGCTGTCTTTTCTCCTATGTAATAGAGTTGATGAGGAGGAAAGGGGTTTGACAGACGATGAGATCAAGGACAACATAATTAATCTTCTGTATGCAGGGCATGATACCAGTAGCTCTGCCTTAACATCGCTGTTCAAATTCTTGGCTGAAAACCCCCATTGCTACGATCAAGTTCTGCAAGGTATTTTAACTCTGGTTTTTGTTCTTAATTTCTGAACAGCTGGATTCTTCTCTTTCATTCTAAGCATGCTTGGACTTAGAGATTTAAATTCCAGTGATTAAGCTAATTTGATTTGGGTTTCGTGCATTCAAACCTGCCCGATTTATCGGAAGAAAGGAAATTAAATCCCAAATCATATGCTAATTGCAAACATTGCGATGAGAAGAGGTCTCAAGCTTAAATTTTAAGGAGATCACATTTTCTTTACTTAGTAAAGTTTTAAACAACTTCGATTAGAATGATGTGACAGAGTTTTCTTTGCTTGGGAACCAGTTTTATTGCATATATTGAGTTACTACCTAATTATTATATATTTATGACATTGAGTTATAAGAAGATATAAATAATGTATTTTATTTTATACAGAACAATTGGAAATTGCAAGTTCTAAAGAGGAAGGCGAACTTCTAGAGTGGAAGGATCTTCAAAGAATGAAGTATACATGGAGAGTTGTTCAAGAAACACTTAGATTGCTTCCTCCTGTGCAAGGATCCTTTCGTATAGCTATCAAAGACTTCATATATGCTGGATTTAGTATTCCTAAAGGATGGAAGGTACATTTAGATCAAATTAAGGGTATTTTATGATATTATTTTTCATATGGAAGTGGACAAATTTTCCTCATAAGTTTTCACAAAACACATTTTTTATGCAAAATTAATGAAGGACTTATTGGTAATTTTAAATGTTGTGTGCAGGCACACTGGACAGTAAATGCAACCCACTTCAATTCTAAGTATTTCATTAATCCAAAGAAATTTGATCCATCTAGATATGAAGGAGCAGGCCCCGCTCCTTATACATTTGTTCCTTTTGGAGGTGGACCAAGAATGTGTCCAGGGAATGAGTTAGCTCGAGTGGAAATATTGATCTTCTTACATAATGTATTCAAGAATTTTAGGTGGAACCTAGTAGATCCCGATGAGAAAGTAATCATAGATCCTATGCCTCTTCCTCTCAAAGGATTGCCAATAAAACTTATCCCCCATCCAAAATAACTCTAAACTATGATTCTAAACTTTTTTCATATTATTTTTAAATATATATGTATAAGTAATTATATATATATATAACTTTGTAAAATTTTAATGATTTACACATTGAATATTACTATATAAATTTTATTTATACATTCATAAATGTTTAGCCTTGTATTTAGGTATTATTAATTTTTCCAATTTCTAGTAGCATATCATACCACTCCAAAAAAGGTTGACGTTGCAAGAGATTTTGTACCATAAAAAGGAAATATTTGAGACTTTTTCTTAAGGACAAGAAATAAATGATTAGTGTTGTTCTGTTTTGAAGATTTTCCATACGATTACTCCATGTATTTAGCAATATATTATACTTTTCTTTATAATTTCAAGTGATAATTTATGTATTGTTGCAAATGAAAGATGAAACATAATTTTTAGAGTTTTCTTTATAGCTTTATCTAAATTTTGTATTTTTCTGTCAACTTGTGTTTATCTGTAAAGTATTTATCGATGTTTTTTCAAATGTATATACAAAATGAAGTTTTGAAATCATGTATCAACAAATGAAGATGCAATCTTTTTGTTCAAAATAAAAATAAAAAATATTTAAAGAATATGATAGGACCATGTCATGACTTTCCTTGCCATTCTCACACACATAGGCCAAAGACAAAGCTTGAGCATTTGATGTCAAAAGAATTCTTACCCTTATGCTTTTGTACGACAACTACAAAACAGTAAGGGTTGAAGGTATAAGTATCATTTGAAAGTATGTTGTTGAGGCATGTTCATATAGTAAAGAGAGGTTGAGTGAACTTAATGCTATGGAGGTCATTAGGCTTTAAGAGTCCTTGAATTCTTTTCTCCTCTTTTCTAACTGATATTTTGTCATTGACAATAAAGGAAGAAAGGTGAGATTTATTTTATCATGATCCAAGTTGAGCTTCTATTTTGTTAACATAACTTTGTATTATGCTATTGTGAATATAGACATGTTATATTTTTATACTAAAGCAGTATAAAATTTTACTTTTTAAAAGTTGGAGAATTCTATGTTAAATTTATTGCGATGTCCATATAAATTTAACATGGGATGCATTTAAGTTGACATTTATTTGACAGAGAAGGTTTGAGAGAGATCCATTTCATCAAAATCACTTGTAGTATGATCTCAGCTTCATTCTTTATGATGTTGAAAACCTATTACTCAATAAAAATTGATCTCTAATATACTCATTAAAAACCATTCAATTTAACAAATAACATAAAATTGAAAATTGATATCCCTGCAAATACATACATATTACTCAAATTTGACATTTTCATAAATAGGTGCATGTATCAAAGGTGGGAAAGACTCCATTTTGCAGCTCACAGATGCCCTCCTTGTAGAGGGTTCACTCCACAACTTATAAATTTCTTAAATGATTTCAAGAGTAGAGTTGAGAAATTGATGATTGTGTTTATCTCTGGTGACCAAGATAAAGATTCCTTGCAATAATTTTTTGAAAGCATGACATGGGTTGCTCTGCCTTACAGATATTGATTGGCAAAGAATTTGTGGTGATAATTTGAAATTGAAGCATCATGGTCTA
Source organism: Sequoia sempervirens (assembly GCA_007258455.2). NCBI lineage: Eukaryota > Viridiplantae > Streptophyta > Pinopsida > Cupressales > Cupressaceae > Sequoia > Sequoia sempervirens. The sequence goes on along the minus strand of VDFB02100861.1, from coordinate 1,699 downwards.
GATGGGAAAAAATTATGAAATTGAGTTTAACATTAAGCTAGACATACACTATAGTTTGTCCTAACTTACATGCTAATTAACTAAACCCCCATGTTATTTACATCATGTCCAGGGTTCTCCATGCCCTCAGTATATTATTTCAAACCAAAGGCATATACCATATTTAATACTATGGGTCTAGGACCTGAAAGGTATTGATTTCATTATTTTAGTAATAATTTTATATTTCTAAAATGTATGTGAATATAATTGTTTTTATTAAGGAAAAAAAAGAATTTTGAAAGGGTCTAGACTCTTGTACAATAAGGAGGATAAATTAATAAAGTTCGTAAAAATAACAAAGGAGAATCAAGAGAAATGAATGGCAAAACAACTACACCACAACCAAAAAAATGCTAACAAAGAGGCACAACAATAATTGACAAATGACAGATCCAAAGATCTAAAGGGCCACAAGTAGTCCCATCTCTTGGCCCTGATGCCTCACTTTGAATCAAAGGGGTCACCATCACAATACAGTCTTCAGGAGCGTTCCCCCAACTTCCTTCCTTTTGCACAACCTCAATGGTGGTGTTGCAATCATAAACACCAATTTCTTCTTGTTCCTGTTTCCTCCAAATGAAATATTTCTTGTTGCTTGGGAAAATAAAAACAACATGGCTCGCTTTGAAACAATCCTAGCAAACCACTAAAAAGTTTTCAAACTTTACCTACTAGACCCAATTACCCAACTTTGATGATAAGGTAATATGTGAAGGGATCTTGTTTTCCTCCACAAGAACACAAAATTTAACAAACAATAAACATTCCTAAAATTTGTGACCACATCCACCATAATGTACCACTAAAAAGCATTGGCAATACCCATAAAAATCTCTTCATCCTAGTATTCCAATGGCAGCCCCACCAATCTAACCCAAACTAGAAACTTGATAATGCTATTTTTCATCGGATTAAAACTTGGAGACCAATTTTTTAGACAAAGGCCATTCTGCCCAAGAAACCATGGACCTTCTAGAAGGATCCTTGAGTGATCATCCTGATTGAAAAAAGAGAAAAAAAATATGTAGCAAAACAACCACCTCAACATGTCTTGTTAGTTTAGTCCAAGAGGAGGGGTGTCTTGTTGAGCTTCCTTTTGGTGTGGGGTCCTTAGGAGTGGATTTGGTTGGAGACAAAGTGAATGAATTCCAGAACTTTCCTTTGGGGGAAACACAGGTTGAGTTGATGGCCATAGAGGCTGCATCTCATTTTTTGAGGGGCCCAAAACAAGGTAGGACAATGGTTTTAAATGAGGTTGATGTCTTGAAGGATGATGCTCCCTCTTAATCTAAGGTGGCTTTAGATTTTGGGGAAATTAGTGGAATTGTGCATGCTTTGGGTCTATAGCAAAAGCCCTTGAAGAAGGGGCCTTCAGAGAAACCATCCAAGGTGGGTCGCAAGGATTTGGAGAAGGTTAAACTGTTAGGGGAAAATTTGGTGGACTCGAGGTTAGTGAAAACCATTGAATCCCACTTCTCCCAATCTCAAAAATGATTATCATCTCATGGAATTTGAGGGGTATGAATTGCATCCCTAGACAAAAGGCTATTTAGGAGATGATTGGTACTCATGGTCTTGATATGGTTTTCCTGCAGTAAACTAAGTTACTATGGATGGTATGTTGAATAGAGCTTCTAGCATTTGGTCTCATGGATTT
>VDFB02100859.1:0-23486 GCA_007258455.2 Sequoia sempervirens | reverse complement strand
GTAGCATAGAAAAGGTAGTGAACTATTTCAAAAAATGCTTCAAAAAAATGTGGTCTCATGGTGATGGAATGCCATAACTAATGCCATGACAAGCAAATTGCTATGGATTGTCATGGCATTCCATCACCATGAGACCACATTTCTTTGAGGCATTTTTGAAACAGTTCACTGCCTTGTCTATGCTATTGCTTACCATTATGCTTTGATAGATCTTTTCCAAGCATCCATAACTTGTTCATAAGCACTTGTTTTAGGGTTTTAGCCATAGCAGCAAGGCAGTGAACTGTTTGATAAAATGCTTTGGTAGACATGTATGAAAAGTGTGGTAGCATCGACAACTGTCACCATTTGATATTTATGCAGTTGTAGTATGTTTTGTGCAATGTAATCAGCATATGAATATAACCAACAAAAATCTATTTTCTATAATTCATGGATTGAACTTGTATTTTATTTGCTCTCAATGTCTGTATGCTATGGAAATGCCATTACATTTTTAAAAAAGTAGTTTCTTACTATTTTTCTTCAATTTTTTATGGTTTTTTGTAAATCTACCAAAAAACCCTAGTTTTTCTACCAAAAAACAATATTTTGAAAAAAATCAACTAAAAATAAACAAATCTAATTGAAAATTTGATAAAAAATAAAGAACTTTACCTGTTAGAGATGGACTCCAAATCGGATATCGGATTTCGCTCTCCACTGTGCGCCCGCCGTCGATGAGCCGAAAACAAATGAGAATGAGTGTTGGTCACGGGCCTTTTTTTATATATATACTTCAACAAAATCGGATATCCGATTTAAATCGGATATCTGATTTGGATCGGATATCCGATTCCTAGAACTAAGTTTCCCTTTGTCTGGATCGGAATGAGTTTTTTTTTTATATACTTCAACAAAATCGGATATCCGATCCAGATCGGATATCCAATTTGGATCGGATATCCGATTCGTAAAACTAAGTTTTCCATCTGCCTCGGTAGTCACTCCAGCTCCAAAAAGTCAACTCACCATTTTTCGCATTTTTGAGTCTTAGAAACACGTATTTTTTTCTCCATTGCCACTTTTTGGCATACCATGATCCTACACATGCCCATGTGCTACAAAATATTCTCATCAATATTAATTAATTACTTTGGCTTTCTACACAAAATTCTAGGTGGTGTTCTCCTAGGTACATACATCTCAACATTAGGAATTTCATTGATATTTAATTGAGGTGGGATAGATTACATACCTTTGATCAAGGGTGGAGTATAAGGAATACCTTAAGGTTCACATGGGGATGATGGAGTACCTTCTTCATCAAATCTGAGTGATGATGTACTCTCAACTTGAGATGTGGTGGATGGTGTCTAACCATATTCACTTGCGGTAGATGGTATCCCTCCATATTCACTTGTGGTAGATGGTGTACCTCCATATTTTCTTGTGCTTAATGGCATCCCTTCATATTTAGTTGCTCTAGAGGGTGTGTCTCCAACTATGGTGTTTGAATCTGTGTTACCATGATGCTTTCACATTCGCACCCTTTGCGCTACCAATGCCTGTTCACATTTTGATGGTTGAGGTTCCTCTTCAATTGGCTTGTTTTTCGTCAATCATATCCAATTTCTTCTTTTCACGATATTCCCTCAACCGTTCTCTCTCCTTTCTTTTTGGTTTCATACTCTTCATTTTTTAGTTTATTCCTTGTTCATTTCCTTAGCATGGCAGATAATTTTACATGTACCATGGTAATGAGATGAATATTAGTTCCTAAAAAATGAATCAATACAAATAAATGAAATATATGTCATTCAACACTTCATACAAAATACTTACAATCATCTTGTAGATGAGTATTTCTAGCATAGACAAAGGTCACATGAATTTTCCAATGGAATACCTTAAAGAAATGTGGTAATGTGGCATTCCATGATTTAAAGATAGGCTCAAAATGGAAGCATGTACAAGGCATATGAATTCAAATTCCTTTTCATACAATTCAAATGCCTTGTGAAACAATTCAAATGCATTGGCAAGCTAGTGGTGCATTGGAAATCTATTGAGCTCACTAGCCTGCCAATGTAGTAGGGTTGAGAAGGTAGAGTGACATATGTCTCATAGAAATAGGTTCTCATGATGATTTACTATGACACCCCATTTCTATGAGCCATATGCTACCCTACCTTCTCAACCCTATCACATTGGCAAGCTAGTTAGTGAGCTCACTAGCTTGCCAATGCGATAGGCTTGAGAAGGTAGGGGCATTGTATGCCTCATAGAAATGGGGTCATATCACCATGAGACCCCATTTATATGAGGCATACAATTCCCCTACCTTCTCAACCCTACCACATTGGCAAGGTAGTGGATCATTGGCAGGCTAGCTCACTCACTAGTTTGCCAATGTGGTAGGATTGAGAAGGTAGGGGCAGCATATGCATCGTAGAAATGTGATCTCGTAGGTATATCACCATGATACCCCATTTCTATGAGGCATACATTTCCCATACCTTCTCAACCCTACCGCATTGGTAGGCTAGTGAGTGAGATATACATCACTGTGATACATCACCATGAGACCCCATTTCTATGAGACATATGCTGCCCCTACCTTCTAAATCCTACTGCATTGGCAATCTATTGGAGCATTGGCAAGCTAGCTCACTCACTATCTTGCCAATGTGGTCCGGTTGACAAGGTAGGGGTAGCATATGCCTCATAGAATTGGGGACTCATGGTGATATACATCACCGTGAGTCCCTAATTTATCACCATGATTCCCCAATTCTATGAGGCATATGCTTCCCCTACGTTTTCAAGTATATCACCATGAGACCCCAATTATATGAGGCATACACTGCCTCTACCTTGTCAACCCTACCGCATTAGCAAGCTAGTGAGTGAGCTCACTATCTTGCCAAGCTCACTAGTTTGTCAATGCTACCACATTTTGCATATATTCATATGAAAAAATATTTTCAAACACTTCAAATTCCTTCTCCGTGCTTCCATTTTGAGCCATAATTGCAAGATAGGCTGCACCTTTCTCCATGTTGCTAACTTAGCCTGGAATAAAGAGTCTTGAAACATTGGAGATAAGGGTTAGAATCGCTTGTAGGTAGACTAATCAAGGAAACATTTAAAATATATCACAACATAATTGATGAGGTAGGTTTAGAGATGAGGTAAATTTATAAATAGAGATGAAAACCAAAATAGATTCAAATATCTATCAACGTGGGAGGAGTATATTCCAATTTTTTAGAGACATTGAAAATTTGGTAGCATAGACAAGGCAATCAACTTCTTGGTATAACTATTTGACAAAATACCTCAATGAGATATGTCCTTGTGGACTATAATGATTGTATGATCTGCAAAAAATAGATTTATTGAAAAGGATTTAGGAAATTTCAAGCATATGCAATTTGTAGGTGTAAAACCAAATTCAACTACATTTTCCAACATCTCCCATGCCTATACCAAAATGAAAGATTTGGAGAGTGGTATACACATCCATAATTAAGGATTGAGAAATGATGTTTTATTTTACTTCCTTATAACTTATGTCATATATGTGTGTATACAAAATTTGGAAGCATACATAAGGTAAGTCAATTGTTAAATAACAAAATGGCTCAAAGAGATGTGGTTTAAAAATGTAATTGGCAAGTGTAAAGAACTGTGTAATTTAAAATGTGCATTGACAAGTTAAGGTTATAATGACAAACAAACAATGACCGACATGGAATATCAAAAATAACAAAAATGAATGCAAGCCATAATAGAATGAAAGAAAATGTGTAAATACTTCACATACCCTAAAAACCAGAGTTTCAAATGGAGGAGTTCTACCCAATTATGTAGCCTTTTCTTCTTCTTTCTTCAAACTCTTCAACAATGTGACTTTTCAAAATCTTGTTCCCCTCCAAACGTTAATTGTATATCACTATTGAATGGAATTTAGACTTGAATTGATATTATATTCCTTTCAACATGAAAAATCTGCTATTTCATCCAAAGGTGGTGGAAAGATCATGAAAAAGGTGGTGGAACATGAAAAACATGTATGCACACTTCACAACATCATCAAAAATTTATTTTTTGTTGGAGCATGTACAGAACTAGGAGAATATGTAGATTGTGGGCCTTTAGATCATGAGAATATTGAGTTTTTTACCATTTTTAGAGAAATCCAAAACCCGCTTGTGTTATAATGTGAGTGTGTTATTTCTTTCTAAAAAAAGACCATATCTCTACTACTTCAGAATGTGTGTGTGTTATGAGAAAGATGATATTTTTATAAATTTATTTTCTCTCTATTTGTCTCTACCCTCTACCCTCAACCCAAAACCCTTGATCCCTCTACCCTTAAACCATCAACACTAAACCCTAAAACCTATACCCTCAAACCCTAAACCCTCTACCCTAAACATTGGACCGTCAACCATAATCCTTCAACCATATATACCCTCAACCCTAATTATTCAAACATATGTAGGTCCTAAACCCTAAACCCTAAACCATCAACCCTATAGGTCCTCAACCCTATACCCTCAATTATCAATCCTCTACCCTATACATTGTATCCTCAACCCTAATATATATTTTTCCCTCCCTCCTCTTCTCTCCTCTCTATCTCAATTATCCCTCCCTCTCTCTCAAGTCTTTCCCTCCTACCCTCTATCTCTCTCCAACTCCCTCCCTCTCTCTCTCAAGTCTCTCCCTCCAACCCCCTCTCCCTCTCTCAATTCTCTCTCTCACTCACTCACTCTTTCTATCACTCTCCTCTCTACCCTTAACCATCTACTCTCTACCCTTAATGCTTATACCCTCTATCCTCTACCTGCTATCTTTCTCCCACTCCCTCTCTCTCTCTCTGTCAAGTCTCTCCCTCCTACCCCCTTTCCCTCTCTCAAGTCTCTCTCCCCTCTACCCTTAACCCTTAGACCCTCTATCATCTACCCTCTATCTCTCTCCAACTCCCTCCCTCTCTCTCTCTCAAATCTCTCCCTCCTACCCCCTCTCCCTCTCTCAAGTATCTCTCTCCCCCAATCACTCACTCCTTTTGTCTCTCTCCCCTCTACCCTTTGTTAGGTCTCAAAAGTGTAGGTTTTTAAACCATAGGAAGGTGCCAGTCTCTTAATACACCTTTGGCCCACAAACGCGGTAAACAAGGATGATTGACTCCTACTCTTCAGGATTTGCTAGACCTAGGTGGGTATACCTAAACAATAAAGCATTTTTAAAGTCGGATGAGGTTCCTAGATTGAGCAATCTACTCACTATGTCATGCAAAGGTGAAGTAGATGTAGAGCTTGATGACTAATTCCTATTGAAATTATTTGAAGAATCAAGAGTGTGAATTATATTTTGTATATAATACCCTAAGTGTGACCAATACCTACTCCTATTGGGTGAATGGAGTGAATGAGTGGATTGTGATTATCATTGTAGATTTGCAAATAAGTAAACCTATTATTCAGCTTAACTCAAATTATTGGGCACTTGAGATGTCTACACCTTCTACAAACATGTAAGTTTGTTTATCAAAATCTTCTTCTTTAATAATGCTAGTGATATCCCCTCACGTTACTGTGAAAGTATGAAAGTATTGTGCATGTTTTGCACACATGCCCCGTCAAAGGAAGGGACCCCCTCTTTTCAATCTTGTTGAGTCATTTTGCTCTTGCCTCATTTTGTGTGCCCCTATCCCTGAGTTTAAGTGGGTCACATGCCTTAGAATGATCAATTTTCCCTTGATTAGATTCACCTCCTGAATTTTTCCAAGTCTTTTGCTTTCATAGAAATGCCCCTACGGGTTTCCCTTCATTTGTTGCCCTGGTGTTCTTTAGGCCTCATGGACCCACAGCTACAGGTCGCCTCATGTAGGTTACCACTCATGTTTTTCCACTGAGTAGTGACTAACACCCAACTTCTTCCTGCATGGAAAGATATACACTTAGTTTATTCATCTAAGCCTTGACCAAGCATCCAAACAAGTGTGGGTTTCCGCATCTCACCTAACCTAGGTCTACCATACAAAGAAATCAATGCATGTCATTAATGGAAATTGGCCTATAAACGTTGCTCCTGAGCCTTCAATTTACTTGGGGCATTCAAATTTTGGGAGAAACAAATCCCCCCTTCCTTTCTTCACCTTTTGTCTTGTTCCTACTGACTTGGTCCTTGATCGCTTGATTCACTTTTTTTCTTCATTTTTTGACTTTGGGGACAAGTTTCCTATGGATTTAGGCTACTTTTTTGATGCCTAGGTGAACTGCCAAGGTTTCTCTTGGTTTTGGGAAGTTGAGGAAATTTCATTCGAGCTGCCATCCCTCTGTGACTGTTTCAGAACTTCCTTCTCGAGCTACAGTCCCTTCGTCACTGTCAGAACTTCCTTGTCAGGATACCATCCCTTTGTACCATTGGAACTTCCTTGTCAGACCACTGCCCCTTTATGGCCATTTTGGAACTTCCTTGTTGGGTTGCCATCCCTCTGTTACCATTGAAATTTCCTTATCGGGCCATCATCCCTTTTTCACTATTAGAACTTCCTTGTTGGGTTGTCATTCCTCCATCACCATCAAAAATTCCTTGTCGGGCCGCCATCCATCCATCATTGTCAAAACTTCCTTGTCAAGTTGTCATCCCTACATCACTATCAAAACTTTCATGTTAGGTTGTCGTGTGCTCATTGTCATTTCAAAAAAGCCTCGACCTTCCGGTTTCCCCCTTCCAAATCTTTACATTTCTAGAATGGGTGTAAACTTCAAGTTTTCATCATGTAGGCCCATAAAGTGAGTGACTTCACATGCATAAAGGGGTTTGGATCAAATTTACCATGTGTTTAGACATCATTGAAATTCCCTTTTGGGTCGTTGTCCCTTCATGGCCATTTGGGAACTTCCTTGTCAAGCCGCCATCACACCGTTGCCATCAGAACTTCCTTTTCAAGTCATCGTCCCTCTATCACTGTCAAAATTTCCTTGTCAAGCCACTGTCCCTCCATCATCATCATAACTTCCTTGTTGGGCCATCATGTGCTCATTGCCATTTGAAAAGGGCAATGACCCTCTAGCTTCCCCCTTCCAAATTTTTGCGTTTTTCCAAATGAGTCAAATCTTAAGGAAGTATCTCTTGGCACTCTTTCTACCCCTTTTCCCATGTGCTAAAATTGATATTTTTTATTTTTCTAAGTTTTGTGAAGTCTTAGAACTTTCATGTCAGGTCGCCATCCCTTTGTGGTAATTTTAGAACTTCCTTGTTAGCTTGTCATCCCTGCATGCCCATTTCAAAACATCCTTGTCAGGTTTTCATCCATCCATGGCCATCCTCTTTCTTCCTTTTTTCCATCATCTGCTTTATTTTGTTCATCCATCGTCTTCCTTCCATCCACCATTCGCCTTCCATCCACCATCCCTTCATGGTCATCCACTATCTACCTTATGTCTTCCATCCACCTTATATATGTTTTCCCTTTGCAATCATCCACCATTTTCCTTTTTTTGATTGTCCACCTTCCTTTCGTTTTTCATTGTTTGCCTTTTTTCCATCATCCATCTACCATTCACCTTCCATCCTTCATTCATCATCCACCCACCATCTACCATTTACCATCCTTCTGCCCTATGGTGCTCACACCCTTGAGCACACATTAATGTTTATGGTCCAAATAAGCTCCAAATGTGGAACAATGGTGAATATTGTGATCTTTTAATGATGCATGGGTGAATCTAACAAAGAGTTTGTAGGATTTGACTAGTGTTTGCATTGATTTGTGTATGAAAGCACTTACAAAACTTCATGTATGTAGGATTCAAGAAACCTACTACAGGTCCATTAGGGATGCCCATTGAGAAAGATGAACAAGGGAAAAACACATTTCTCTATTCACCATTCATTTTATACTCACCTGTACCCCTAGCACCCATTAACAGAGCTAACATTACAAGGAGGCCTATGTCAAGGAAGTTAGTGACAAAATTGCAAAGGGTGGCCTTAAAGGAGGTGGGAGAGAGCGATTGTTTCCTCCCTCTAAACAAATGATCATGATCCATCAAGAGTTGTCTCATCAGATCATTTGATCCATTTAACAATGATGCAAATCTGAAAACAAGGTGTACTTGATTGGTTGAAGGATACTACAGATGCACCAATAAGAAGGCATCTTTTGAATAGTTTTAGCTATAGCAAAAGGGCAATCAGCTAGAAGAAAAAATTGCTATAGTGACTAGCCACTACAGGACAAAATAGAGAAAAGACAAGGAATGCATTTTTTAATTGCTATATAATGAGGGGTAGGTGAAGCTCTAGTGCAATCAAATCTTAGCCGCATAATTTAATTCAATCCTAGCCATTCATTTGGGCTTTGGAAAACTATAAATAGGGGTTCCCCATTCATTTGTAAGGGGTTGGAGAGCTCATGTAAAGGAATTCTACAGTAATAGAGAGCTACATTGTATGATTTATATGTGTTTTTGTTGTGTTTCTTCATTATGCATACATGGTTCTACTTCTCTATTAGTTTAGTTGTTAGTTTCTTGAATGGAAGTGATGATGGTGCTTGTTGTTATAGTATTTGATGAATTTCTAGCTCATGCTTTTTTTGGTTTGTCAATGATAAATTACTTTGAAAGGATAGTATGAGCTTATTCACTTAATTGTTGCAACTTAGTTTAATTATATGTTCATGATGTGTGTATGTAATCTGAAAATCTATAGTCCTTAGAAGATTGCACTAGTTTTGTGTAATTGTAGGATCCTCTTGGCCAAGGAAAACCCAGTTTAGGAAGTTTGTCTATTGTAACAACCTCCATGATCAATATTCATTCATAGTTTCAGGTCTAGGAACTTCTTCTCTTCCCTACCTTTTCTCCTTTATTTAATAAGGGACCTTAGGAAAGATTCATTACATATTTTAAAACCAAATTTGATGATGAAATGGAGTTTTAGACTTTTTTCTGAACCTATAGCAATTGAACAACAATTTCTGCATCTTAAGAACTCCATTTGTAGGCCCAACATTCCACTTTTTATAACTCATCTGTAAGTCCACTTTGTGATTCCAGCAAATCACATCAAACAACTGATATATTCCAAGCACTTTTAAGACTTGACATTAGAGACCTTGGAATAGTTTTTTTCAATTTGATTGTGGAAGAATTATCTTTCAAGAGAGGTGATGCACCTATGCATTACCTGTGTTGATAAGTGCATAAAAAACACATCAATAGAACTGGTGCTAGGAGGAGGGCTTGCATGTTGAGGCTATAAAGTTGAAAGTTGCGAGTTGAAAAGAGCACTTTCAAGAAGAAATCTAAGATAAGGAGATCTCTTTTAATGTTGAATCTTAATATCAATTTTTTTTGAAGGCAAACAAAAGCTGAGTTGAAATGGAGTAGCACATGCAAATCAACATCACTCAACTACATGAAAATTTAAATAGAAGGTTGAGAAGACAATTGTAGCAATTTGCATTGGTAGATAAGTGTAGGATCCATTGCACTCATAGACACGATGAATTGGGGTGTTTAACATTCTTGGATAGAATTGAAAGAGTTTTTCAAGGAGAAATTCCCTTTTCGGAAATATACCAGCCCTTGGCTCTTGAAGATACAAAAAAGGAAATGACTAACATGGAAGCCAAAGAAATTCAAAGAGTTGATCCAAGAACATTTGAGTAGCGAGGATAGATTAAGATTGGAAGAGGTACTAATGTCAAGTTGGTGCAGATTTCACAATGCATCACATTCATATTTCACTTGTTCATCATGTGCAAATATCATCACTCAAGTCAAGGGTTGTTTGGAAAAGTTATCGAGCAACTGACTCCCAATGAAAAAAAGTCATCCCATGAGGTGGAAAAGTTGTCAACATCTAGAGGATAGCACATTTGAGTGGGACCAAGAAGCTTCACAGAAATAGATGTTGGGACAACAAACACTAAAGTTGAAAGTCAAGAGGAAGAGGCTGAAAGTCTTGGGACAACAAAGTACCTTGATGAAAATTTGATTGTAACTAATTCAGAAGTCTTTCCCTCCATCAATAAAAGGCAGTCCTCCACTCAGGAAGAAAAACCATTGGTAGTTGAGGATGGATCAACAAATTCTACAATAGTGTATGTTGGGGCAGCCAATGAAGATGTCAAAAATTAGAAAGAGGAAGAGGTTGACAACTTTGGAGTAGCAAAAAATGATGACAAGGGTATAAGTGAAATCAAATTAGAAGATCTCTCCTTCATGAATGGTAGTGACCAAGCATCTAAAAATGAAGATTTTGAGGAGTGGGAAAAACCACAGGTCATGGCTATTCACTATCAACCTTCCTTTTCAAGTGATGATGAGGGCCCAATAATGGAAAGATACAGCCAGTTTGCCTCTAAATTACCAAAGGATTGGTCTAAACTAAAACATCAAGTGGATCTAGAGGTATTGCTACTGTCAAATTGGTGTAGAATCCATGATTCATCACATTTTGAGTTTGCATGTGAGCTATGCAAAGAGGCTATTGAAAAAGTTAGAGGACAAGCGGAGGAGCCAAGTGCCTGACCTCCTCTACTTGCTACCCAGATCAAAGAAGAAGACCAAAAGCTTAAATCAAGTGATGACTAAGCTAAAGGAAATCCTCAAGAGGATATTGGGACAACAATAGAAGGACAATAATATAGTCTCGAGCTTCCGAGCAATGAAGTAGATCAAATAGGAATATTGTCCACAAGTCATCAAGAATTTATTCCTCTTGAAGAGCATTTGTGCACCATGGACGATGGGCTTTATGGCAAGTCTTTGGAGGGAAATTGTGTACTATATTTTGGTCCCCTTGATGAGGTGCCATCAATTTATGACTTATTTCCATTAGGAGTTATACTACAGAGGTATACCCACATGGAGGAAGTGTACATCCTAGAGGTTAGCAACAATGAAGACATACCACCTGAACCGCCCGTCGGTGAAAGATTGGAACCTCTAGAATGGGAAAGGGGTGCCTCCATTTACAGTGATAGTGACCAAGAAGAAATGATCGAACATCCTAATGAGACACATGAAATGTGAAAAGAAGAAGATAAAGGAAAAGGTGTTTCGATGGCTTCCAACACACATGACATGTTTGGTCAACTACAAGTTACAACTAGGAGTCTAACCACATTGACCATTGTCGATCCTCTTACATGTTTGGAGTGTTGCAATGGGACAGATTCATCCATGTCATCATCCTATGACATTGGACATCATAAAATTGAGGTTAAAACCAAGGAAAGAAGATGGGACAATGTGTTGCCCCTTGAAGATAGTAATCAAGTGGAGCCATCGACTATAAAAGACCTGCCTAATGAAGTGTTTTTTCTTGAAGAATAGTTGATAGGGGCTGCAGGTTCCATTGGTAGCTTGGAAGAGGTAATTTCTTCCCCATCCTCCTAGCCCTATGCATGCCCAAGAAAATAAATGTTGCACCATCCAGTCCCTCCATTTAAGGTTGCCAACATGACATCTGATGATGCAGTGCTTGCTATCGACTGCCAAAAGATGCCACTTCCATGTGACGACATCCAGGTTCTATCATTCCTTTCCCCTATTAATTTTTATATCTGCATTTATCATTTTGATTATGGGAGTGCGAGAAGGAAAACTTATTTATGGATCAACCATGGGTTCAATGAATTACCTCTATTGTTGATTTTTCATGATGACGTGCTTGAATTTGAATATTGCTATGTAGAACTTCTTTCATTTGAATACAAGGATGAATGTGCATGATTAGGAACTGCAATGATCACCTATTTACTTGTGCATGCACTATGAAATCCAATGGGCATGAAAGTTGGTTTTCCTTTCATGAGCATAGTTCTTTGTAAATATCTTTGTATATAGTTTGTTTTGGGTAGTGTACTTTTCTCTATTTAGTTTCACTTTCCTATTTTCATTAGGTTAGTTGGTTTGTTTTAGGGTATTTTCTTTAGGGTGGTCTCTTTGTTGTTTTCTTTCACCTTTCTGCTTTGGTTAGTGTAGGTGTTTTCTTTTTGTTTTGCTTTCCATTTTTCTACCAATTTTTGCTGCTTTGCTCAAGGTCCCTCTACTTTTAATTGGGCATATCTGTGCACACAAAAACCATACTTATCACCTGGGATTGTTCTACATATTTCTTTGTTAAACTCTAATCAATTTTTCAAAGTGGATGGTGAAGGTCTTATGTTAGTGTCAAGTGATCTAGAAATTTGATTCAAAGAGGATAAGTTGTTGGTTGGTTCAATTCTGATGTATTGTAGAATCTTATATCTCACATATTTTAAGAATCTAGAGGTCATTGTAGGTCTTTGTGAAGTCTAGTTAAGTGAAAAATCAAAAATTTTGCTCCTGTGCCACTGTGATTCTTAGCCTTGAATGTGAGCTTCATTGCTTGTAGGTTGAAATAAAATAAATTGAAAAGAAGAAAATCAAAAGAAAATAAACAAAAGAAAGAAAATTCAACTTTTCAGGGGGGTTCGAACAACTCTATTGAGGCTATGGACACCTAGGCGACAATAGAGCAATGTTTGGGAGAGTCACAATGACAACCTCATTGGGGCTATGGACACCTGACTGGCAGCAAGGAAATGTCTCGAATGCTTTTGGAGTTAGAATAAACTACATAGCTTAACTTGACGGAGCTTGGGTTCTTGTAGCAACTAAAGGATGGGAATTAACACAACACGCACATGGATTTTTAGCATACTGAAGATTAGGTTGGGTAGTGGTTTTGATCCTTTGGTCAAGTGTTTGTTTTGTTTTCCCTAGTGTGAAGATCAGAACCAGAGATTCTGGGTTCATGATTCTAGTTTGTCATCAAAATACTCTAGAGATTTTCCCGAGCGAGTCACCATTTGTTGTGCATGTTTTGCACACATGCCCCACCGAAGGAAGGGACCCCCTTTTTTTTCTCTTGGGAAGTCATTTTTCTCCTGCCTCATTTTATGTGCTCCTATCATCGAGTCCAAGTTGGTCACATGTCTTCGAATAATCAGTTTTCCCTTTACCAGATTCACCTACCTAAATTTTTCCAATTCTTTTTCTTTCATGGAAATGCTCCTGCGAGTTTCCCTTCATCTATTTCCCTAACATCCTTTAGGCCTCATCGACCCACAACTGCAATTCACCTCATGCGGGTTGTCGCACATGTTTTTCCACTGAGTAGCGACTGACGCCCAACTTCTGCCCACATGGTAGGATCTACACTTATTTTTTCTATCTGAGCCTTGACCAAGCATCCAAATGAGTGTGGGTTTTCATATCTCACCTAACATAGGTCCACCATACAAAGAAATCAATACATGCCATTAGTGGAAATTGTCTAATAAATATTGCTCCTAACCCTTCATTTTACTTGGAGCATTCAAATCTGGGGAGAAATAAAGTCCCCCCTTCCTCTTTTTCCCTTTTGCCTTATTCTTGTTCAATTAGTCCTTGGTCACTTTATTTACTTTTTTTCTTCATTTTTTGACTTTGGAGACAAGTTTCCTATGGATTTGGGATGTTTTTGTATTACCTAAGTGAACTGCCAAGGTTTCGTTAAGTTTTGGGAAGTTGTAAAAATTTGATGTCAGGCCATCATCCCTCTATGGTCATTTTGAAACTTCCTTGTTGGGTCGTCATCCCTCTGTCACCATCAAAACTTCCTTGGTAGGTTTCCCTCCCTCCATTGTCATCAGAACTTCCTTGTCAGGTTGTTATCCCTATGTCACCGTCAAAACTTCCTTTTTAGGTTAGTGTCCCTCTGTCGCCATCCAAACTTCCTTGTCGAGTCATTGTTGGAACTTCCTTGTTGGGTCACTGTCCCTTTGTCACCATCAAAACTTTCATGTCAAGCCACTATGTGCTCATTGTCATTTCAAAAGGGCGGTGACCCTCTAGCTTTCCCCTTCTAAATCTCCACATTTTTGAAATGGGTTCAAACTTCAAGTTTTCATCATCTAGGGCCCATAAAGTGAGTGACTTCACATGCCTAAAGGGGTTTGGATCAAATTTTCCACATGTTTAGACATCACAAAATTCCTTTTTAGTCTACCATCCCTCCATGGCTAGTTTGGAACTTCCTTGTTGGGCCATCATCCCTCCATTGTTGTTGGAACTTCCTTGTCAAGATGTCATCGCTCTGTCGCCATCAGAACTTCCTTGTTGGGCCCTCATCCCTTTGTCGTCATTGAAACTTCCTTGCTGGGCCACCATCCCTCCATCACCACCAAAATTTCCTTGTTGGGCCTCAATCCCTCCATCACCATCAGAACTTCCTTGTCGGGTTGTCATGTGCTCATTATCATTTCAAAAGGGCAGCGACCCTCTGACTTCCCCCTTCCAAATTTTTTCATTTTTCAAAATGATTCAAATCTTACGAATGTATGTCTCTTGGCACTCTTTCTACCCATTTTCCCATGTGCTAAAATTGATATTTTTTTATTTTTATAAGTTTTGTGAAGTTTCAGAACTTTCATGCTAGGTCGTCATCCCTCAATGGCCATTTTGAAACTTCCTTGTCAGGCCACTATCCCTCTATGGCCATTTTGAAACTTCCTTGTTAGGATGCTATCCCTCTATGGTCATCCATAATTTTTCTTTCATTCACCATTTGTCTTTCGTCCGCCATCTATCATCTTCCTTTTCGTTTGTTGTTTTCCTTCCGCCCACCATCTGCCTTTCGTCCCTCGTCCCTCTGTGGCCTTCAATCATTTTCCTTTCATCCATCATCTACATTTCATCCACCGTCTCTCCATGGCAGTCTACTGTCTACCTTTTTTCTATCATCTACCTTCGATTCGCTATCTTCCTTCTATCCCTTGTATTCCTTCCATCCATCGTCTACCTGCCATGTGTCATCCACCTTTCATCTATCATTTGTTGTCTACCTTCCATAATTCGTCCACCTTTTTTCTGTCATTCATCATCCACCTTCCATCCACCATCCACCATCCACCATCTACCTTCCGTCCACTATTTTCCTTCTGTTCACTATTCATTGTCTTCCTTCCATTCATCATCTAGCTTCCATCTATCATCCTCCATCTTCCCACCATCTCCCATCCTCCATCCTTTCACCCTATGGCATCCACACTCTTGGGCATGCATTAATGGTTATGGTCCAAATGAGCTCCAAATGTGGAACAATGATGAATATTATGATCTTTTAATGATACATGGGTGAATCTAACAAGGAGTTTGTAGGATTATCTTATGTTTGCCTCAATTTATGTATGAAATCACTTACGACACTTCATGTATTCAAGCTTCAAGAAACCAACTACAGGTCCATTGAGGAGGCCCATTGAGAAAGGTGAACAAGGAAAAAGCACATTGCTCCTTTCACCATTCATGTTATGCTCACCTCTCCCCCTAGCACCCATCAATAGAGCTGACATTAGAAGGAGGCCTATGTCAAGGAAGTCAATAAAAAATTACAAAGGGTGGCCTTGAAGGTGGTGGGATGGAGCAGCTATTTCCTCCCTCCAAATAAATGATCATGATCTATCAAGAGTTGTCTCATTAGATCATCTAATCCATTTAACAATGATGCAAATTTGCAAACAAGGTGTAGTACTTGATTGGTTGAAGGATACTACAGATGCACCAACAAGAAGGAAAACTTTGAACAATTTTAGCTACAACTAAAGGGAAAACAGTTATAAGACAAAATTGCTACAGTGACTGGCCACTATAGGAAAAAATAGAGAAATGACAAGCAATGTATTTTTCAATTGCTATATAATGAGGGGTAGGTGAAGCCCTAATACAATCAAATCTTAGTAACACAATGTAATTCAATCCTATCCATTCATTTGGGCTTTGGAAAACTATAGGCCCCCCTTCATTTGTAAGGGGTTGGAGAGCTGGTGTAAAGGCATTCCGCAATAATAGAGAGCTACATTGCATGATTTATGGGTGTTTCTCTTGTGCTTCTTCATTATGCATGCATGGTTCTACTTCCCTTTTAGTTTAGTTGTTAGTTTCTTGAATGGAAGTGATGATGGTGTTTGCTATTATAGTATTTGATGAATTTCTAGCTCATTCTTTTTGTGGTTTTTCAATGATAAATTACTTTGAAAGGATAGTATGAGCTTATTCACTTCATTATTTCATCTTAGTTCAATTACATGCTCATTATGTGTGTATGCAATCTGAAAGTCTATAGTCCTTTGAAGATTGTACTAGTTTTGTGTAATTGTAGGATCCTCTTGGCCAAGTAAAACCTGGTTTGGGGAGTTTTTCTACTACAGTATCCTCCATGATCACTGTTTATTCATAGTTTTAGGTCTAGGAACTTCTTCTCTTCCCTACCCTTTTTCCTTTTTTTAATAAGGGACCTTAGGAAAGGTTCATTGCATATTGTAAAGCCAAATTTGATGATGAAATGGACTTCTAGACTGTTGTTTTAACTTGCAGCAATTGAACAACAATTTCTACATCTTAAGAACTCCATTTGCAGGCCCAACTTCCCATGCTTTGTAACTCGTCTTTATGTCTGCCTTATGATTCTAGTAAATCACATCAAACAACTGAGATATTCCAAGCATTGTCAAGTCCTCACATTAGATACCTTGGGATAGTTTTCTTTAATTTTATTGTGGAGGATTGTCTTTCAAGAGAGGTGATCCACCTATGCATTACCTGTGTTGATAAGTGCATAAAAAACACATAAAAAAAAGGACCTTTAATTCTTAAGTTAATGGAAACCAATCAAAACTTGTTTAAAATGATTTTAACCCTGGGAAAGAAAAAATTAAAGTAAACTATTTGAAAGGATTTTTAATTCACATCAACTAGAAACCAATCAAAGCATCCACGCATTAACAACAAATGTGTTCTAATAAATCTTGCATACTTAGATAACTTGAAAGGACCAGTTTGAAGACAATAAATTAATAGATAAAAATGAAAATTGACATATTAATTGAATAGTAAAGATTTTTTATGAATTATAAATAGTCTGCTCCATTGTAGTACTTCAAAATGTAAGCATTCTAATAGAAGTGTTTTGATATGATATTGATGGACCGATTATGCAATCTATCTTCTTATTAATGGACCGATTATGCAATCTATCTTCTTATTAATGCTTATTCTAATGGAATGGAATATGATATGATGACGATGATTCCAAAATTAGGATGTGGTTTCCCTATTTGTATGGAAAGCAACAAGCTTCAAGCCCATTTACAAAAAGTCACATCTCTTCATAACTAAGACATAATTAGCATAAACATGAAAATGTCAATATTTTATTGGTGGATACACTATAGTCCGTTAATCTCCAGCAAGCACCCATGATCACCAAGGACTTGCTCAAGGCTCATGCACCATGATCGTGTATCCAAAACTATCAAACTCCAGTCCCCTATTATAAATCTCTTATTTGGCCTATACAATGAAGGAGTTAACCTTCAAAAAATGCTCAATGTACCCAATTTTGGCATTAGTGTCTGCATTATGTATAATATATTTCCTGGCATACTCCAATTTGAAAATTCTCCCAAGTTGTTCATTTTTTTTCTTAAGTGCCTCATTTTCATCATTGATTGCATCAAGAACAACTAGAAAATAGTGGGCTATCTCATCCTTCCATGTATCCAGATCTTTCAATTATATTTCCTCAAAGAAGTTCGGAAAGGCCATACTCGGTGGCTGACTAAAGTCATTTAACTCCTATGTCAATATGTTAGGGAAACATTTATGTCCTTTCATAAGCTCTTGATATTATTGCAACAAAATAGTGTTTTCTACCTTTTTTGCTATGATTTGAGACTCCACTTCCTTCATTCTATCATTCAATATGTTATGTTCCAATAGCGTTGTTTGTGTTTTTTCATGAATGTTCTAGACTTGTTCAACATGCTTATACATATCTTCAAGTCTCATGTAGACTATCTTTGATTCCATTACAAACATCATGGTCTAGAGATTTCCTTTTAAATACTCTTTTTCCTTCTAAACTTTCTCATGTATGTGTTTCTAGTAGGTAGTTTCTGACAATTCTTCTAGCACCTTTCTTTCATGTTCAACTAGTGGAGAGTAAAGCCTTGAGGAAGAAGGAACTCTATCTCTATAGTTGATTAGCTCATATTTTAACCTTCATTTCCTTCTATCAATCCCTTGGTATCCCTTATTGTTTTCTAAATTTGAGCCTTGGTGAACTTGCCTACACTCACATTCAATTTAGTAGTTTCCATAGGACCTATCTCTCCTACTCTGTACACCAAAAGATGTCCAAAAATTTGATCATGATCAACAAGGGAAGGCTTTTTTCCTGGTGGGTAAAGTGTCCATATCTATAGACTAGTATTATCATAATTATATCCTAATCCAGTATAGATCTTATCACTATCTTCATCTGTCAAGTGCAAGGTTTTATTTTTTCTCTTCAGAAAGCTATCAAACAAAATGATTGAATTGATATCCCATCTTGGTAGGAGCATAACCCTAGCTTCTTGAAATTATTCCCTTCCTCTTTCAACATCCAGGTTCTTCATTTCCCTATCAATTTCATGTTGAAGCTCTTTCAGGGGTTATGATTCCTTTTTAAGGTCAATTTTTTTTAGCCTTTCTCTTACCACCTTTCCTTTATACTCGTAGATGAAAGCCTTAAATTTAAATGTTTTAACAAATGCATCATTTGCAATGAATTCCTAATAGGCATGATGTCTCACATTATCAAATAGCTCATTAGAAGTTTCAAAGGTAATCACACTCCTTTCTACTGGAATTTCATATTAGGGAATAACAAGAGTGTTAATCTGTGTGACCTCTTCTTCCCCTTCAGTATCATCTTCAACCATGATTGGGGTGTCAACTAAGAAGCTTACCTCTAGAGTAGGTTGTGGTGACAAATGACCCAGTGGTGTTATATTTTCTGCTTGCATCCTAGAACCAACACTTCTTCTCTTCTCAAATTCCACCAAAGGTACATCCTTTATTATTTATTCTTCATGTAGAATCCATTGCTTAATTCTTTCCATAGGGTCTTGTATTTCATGAAAGGCTTCCACATAGGGTGGTTTAGTATTCATTCTCCAAGCTTCAGCCATAAAAATTGTATTGTATGCATTTTTTCTCACGATCACCTGACCTTCCTTACAATTCTTGATCACATCATCACCATGGAACTGATGCTCATATCCTTTCAGTTTTTGAGAAATCTTAGCATCATATATGAAATTCTTAGGATCAATTTTTTCTCTCTTGTTTCCCACTGGCAAGCCATAATAATCTAACTTTCTACCAACCAATTCATACCCTGTATCAGCAATAATAGTGAAGTCACCAAAAAAAATAGTAGAAGGCATGAAATTTTTCCTTTCATAGCTTTTCAAATGCATGAAGGCTAACTAAGAAAATTGTCTTATGATCTCAAGGTTTGCAACCCTATCTGGCATAGTCTTAGGTAGTAAGGTGTTGCTTAAAATCCATATACTCTAATAACATTACGATCTGTAAACATATACCAATCTCCAAAATTGGGATTTATTTTCCCATTATGAGCCTTCTCCTTTGGTTAGAGGAACCTTTGTACTTCATTGGATAAATTATAGTCACATTTATGGCCAAGAATTTTGTATGAGGGTTTGACAAGATGTTCTTCAAAGTACAAGTAGTGGGGTGACCCACATCTACTATCCCACATGAATGTCCACATTTGCACTAGTCTAGAATTACCATCATTATCCAGATCTTTTATTCTCAATTCTTCTCCCCATATTCCCATCACTTTCCCTTCATACAATATCTTATGCATAAGAAGTGAATAGTGTTTGAGATAGATAGCTTCACTATTCTTAATAGCATTAAGAAAATTGTTAATGGCCTTAGATAGATACTCTGCATAGTCATAGGGTCTAGCATCTTGGCTTTGAATTTTTGCATCTAGAACCATGGGATCTATAGTCATGTTAGTAGGGGCATCGACTCCCAATACTTTACCAATTGAATAATACGTCTATTGATAGTATTCTTAAAAAAAATATATAGAGAATGGGGGTCTTTCATCACTAGAAAAATCCTTAGGTTGATTCCATGGACCTTTGAGCTTTTGCAGAGGTAGCTTCCACCTCTTATTGCTTGTATCCATAGAGTGATACTCTTCCAACAATTCTCTCATCCACAATTTCCTCTTCAAGGAGGTTTCCAATTTGAAAACCATACAAATATAAGATCACGTGTTATAATCATGAACTATGACCCATCATGCAAGTGAATTTCCCTCTTTTTGGGATTATAATTATTTTTCTATGCTTTAATTAGTTCTACATTCACAAAAACATGTGGCATCACAATTTTTCCTAGATTCAAATTCCATGGGTTTGAAGTTAGGCTATATTTGTACTTCTTCCTATAGTGATAGATGAACAAGTTAGAACCCTTATGTAAAGTCCAAACACCTCCCAAATTATTGTGCTTGTCATCTAGGGTATCACATGATGGGTTTGATTGAGTTGTTCTCCTTGCTTTTGGCCTAGAACTGAGACACTAGTCTATTAAGTATAGGTTTAGTGGCCTACTTTCTATTTTTTGTCTCTTTGAACTTGTTTTCTCTAGGGTTCTATCTAGTTTAACCCTACTTGTGTTTTACTTCAAGCTATCTTCAAAAATTTACTTTTAGTTGAGCCAAGATGTACTTACTTGAATGAATACTAGAAATTTTGATTTGCTCGCCTTTGTCCAACTCCATCCTCTAGATACTTAGCCATGATTCATAGTGAATTTTGATTCCTTAGAGGCTGTATTTATCAAAATTTAGCACACTCAAGCCAAATCTAGTTCATAAATTGCACTAGTGCCACCCTTCCTATCAACTTGCACATTAATGGAAATTGTCTCTTTGATGAATTCATTAGTCAAATCAATCTAGTGATAATTATTTCATATTTTGTCGAAGAGACTTTAATCACAACTTCTATATCTCTCTTTGACATATCCTTGACCATATTTTCACAAATTTCTAGGAGACACTTAGATTTATCTCTTCGATGTTGTAGAGTCTCTTTGATATTTACATCTCAAGCTCTTCCATTATGGTCCCCTTTTAGTCGATGAGACTGATGGATATCTCTTGTCGATAAGCCTATGTCTCCTTAACATATCCTTATCTCTTCCTTCGATATTATTACTTGCTAATGATCTTTGTGTGGCTTTTTCATGTCAAGGAGACCCATGGTTACATCTCTCTAATGTCTCTTAGTCTCATCAATAATATGTGTTTACATTTGCATAAGAATGTCTAAGAGACTTTTGAAAATGTCTACTCGATACTCTTGTGTGTCCTCAACATGTCATTGTAGGATGTTGATGAGACCTTGATCAATGTCTGCTCAACGTCTCTATCTCTCGCTGATATTTTTCTCCTTGAATGTTGAAGATACTCCCATAATTGTCTCCTCAATATACTGTTGTCTCCTTGACACTCCAATTTGTCCATGTTGTTTTACCAATGACTTATTATTTATTCTATAATAATCTCTCAATTTATGAGAGATGTTTTTATGTTTCCTAAGTGTTGAATATTCTACATGATTTTTTGATGAGACATGTTAGATTCTCTCCTCAACATGTCTAAGTCTCTTAGACATATCATTCTTTAGGTTGGTGAGAAGACATATGAATATGTCTCTTAGACATTTGGAAGTCGCATCTATATTTTACACCATCCCTTGCTACTCACATGGAAGAGACTGTTGTGAGACTCTCTTTGATATGGCTTTGTCTTGGTGACATGCCATGTGCTACTATGGGAACATTTCAGATAGGGAATCAACTTTAGTGTTATGATCAAATGACCTCATTTGTTGGTTTATATATGAGGATTTATTAGTTTTATCCATTACAAAATGGAGATGGGACATATGGAGAGTGTGGGAGGATGGGTGAAAATGGAAGTATGCAAAAATTGGCATTAGAGCTAGTTGATCCGGTGTTTGTTAAGTTGTTGAGTTGTTGGTTGCAAGTTCTTGATCCATCTTAAAGCTATAGAAAGGAAGAGTTTTGATAAGTTGTGTGTTGGTTACATGCAAGGTTGAGTCTATGTTAACATCCTCCAATGGAGATTAAGCTGGGTAGAAGGTGCACAAAGATAGTAAGTCATCTTCTAGGATCTATTGTTGGGTAAGATGGATGGTTTCCTAACTATGTGTATTAAGGTAGTGAGGGAGATGGATACCTATCTAAGCACTTAATTTTGTAGCCATTATGAGAGTTGTAAGTCAGTTTTAGAGTACTCCATTGATGGGAGTAGGAGTGAAGATGAAAAAATGATTGGTTGGAGAAGGTCAAGGATGAATTTTTGGGAAAGAGGAAAGATTGCTTAGGAAAGAATTGTGAAAGGATAGTCATGTGTCCTTTGGCTGAGAAAGAGTTAGAGGAATGTTCAATGTTGAGAAAGGATAGTCCTATGTCCTTTTATTGGTGAGTTTGATGGCAAATCAAAGAGAAGATAGATTTTGAAGATAAAAGGTGAAATGAAACAAAGTGAAAGGCAAGGCAAAGAAGTAAGTTTGAAGAGGAAAAGAGTGGACAGTTAAAGGTAAAGTTGGTAGAAGGATGTTGTAGGTATAAATATAAGATTAGCATCAAGATTTGAAGAGAAAAGGGAGAAGAGGTAGATAAGAGATCACATTGCAAAGATAAAGTGGTGTCAAGATGAAAAGCAAGGACAAGTTGGTGAGTGAGAGTATACTCCAAGGTTAAAGATTGAGACAATGTCAAAGTGAAGAAAAAGAGCATGATTTCAAGAAGTATCAGTCCAAGACAAGATTGAAGAAAGTATTAATAATCAAGGTTGATACAACATGTTTCCAAAGGGACTTGGAAAGCTTTTTAGGTTGGTTGTTTGGTGCAGGAGCACCTTGTGCACTAAATGCCTCCAATAGGAAAATTTGTAAAATTTGAATTTTCAAATGTGAAACAATGTAAAAAGGTCTTGTGAAGGTCATTTCCAATGTAATTGAGTCTTTGATAGGTCTTTAGGTGGTCAAAATGATGAAAAGTGAAAAACTCCCAAAAATTACAAAGTTGTAAAATTGGCAAAAATGCAAAAATTGCTAGAATGTGAAGAGTCATGAGGGAATAAGGAAAGGTTGGTCATTGAAGATGAGGAAATAGTTGATTTAGCTTTTTTGAAACATCTTTATAAAGCTTGTAAGGGGTGAACAAAGTAGCCCGGACTATATTCTTGAACAAATTAATAAATCAAAGTACCATGCATTGTCAAAACATCATTATCTTGTTACTTTGGAAGGACTGTATAGGCTATATCGCAATTTCTTAGGCTCCAAATTTGGTTTGAATCCATATTGTACTATGCTAGTTTCTATTGTAGAAGATTTGAAAGGTTTTCATTATGTTTGGTGGTTTTAAAAGTAATTTGTATAGGGACTACCTGAAACCCTCATTCCAATGGTTTTGAGAGTCTAATAAGGATTTAATCCACCATTCCACTGATGGACGCTAGATAGATCAGTGGAATGGATTTATTTTGAGTTTCTTTCA
>VDFB02100857.1:35299-139409 GCA_007258455.2 Sequoia sempervirens | reverse complement strand
GAAGACAAGGGTTACATCGTGACCTTTGAGAGGGGAAAAGTCTATATTCATCCCAAAGATTCCAAGATTGCAAAAGTGATTGGTGTCAGGCATGGCAGCTTGTTTCGGTTACAGTTTGAGCTAGCACATGCGTTGGTTAGTAGCTGTAAAGAGATAGGAGAATTGTGGCACAGGAGGATGGCTCACCTTCACTATGGAGCACTTAATATTCTTAAGGAAATAGTGACAGGGCTGCCTGAGATGAAGATAGAAAAGCATGAGGTGTGCAAGGGTTGTGCTCTTGGAAAATATGCTAAGACCAGTTTTCCAAGTAGCGACACTAGATCTGAAGGGATTTTGGATCTCGTACACTTAGATGTTTGTGGACCTATGTCAACAACATCCTTGAATGGATATGAGTATTATGTTACCTTCATTGATGATTTCTCCAAGAAGACATGGATATATTTTATGAAGAATAAAGATGAGGTCTTCAGTAGGTTCAAAGAGTTTAAGGCTCTTGTGGAGAACCAAACTGGGAAGAAGATCAAGATACTGAGGTCTGATAATGGAGGCGAGTATACCTTAAATTCCTTCAAAGATTTTTATGCTCAGGAAGGTATCAAGAAAGAGTTGACAGTTCCGTACAACCCTCAGCAAAATGGGGTTGCTGAATGAAAGAATAGAGCTATCATTGGAGCAGCCAAGGCCATGCTTCATGATCAGGATCTACCTTGGTTCTTATGGGTAGAAGCTTGCAACACAGCTGTGTATTTGCAGAATAGGAGCCCTCACAAAGTGTTGGGAAAATTGACTCCAGAAGAGGCGTTCACTGGTAAGAAACCAGATTTGGGGCACATTCACATCTTTGGATGCCTTGTGTATTGTCACATTCCTATTGAGAAGAGAACCAAGTTGGAACCTACTGCAGAGAAGGGTATCCTTGTTGGGTACAGTGAAACTTCTAAGGCTTATCGGGTTTATATTCTTGCTCTTAGGAAAACAGTGGTTCGCAGAGATGTGAAGTTCGAGGAAGAAAGGGCTCTTCAGAAGTCAAGTAACTTGATGAATGAGGAGGAACAATCATCCATAGTTGAGGTAGCACAAATCCCTCAAACTTTAGTCACGCAAGCTGGAGAGGAAAACAAGTAGGATGATCACATAGAGGAACAAATAATTCCTCAGCCTCAGATTTCTATTAGTGAGAAGAGGAGAAACAGGGCAGCTGAGTAGACATTGAGAGAAGCTCAAGAATACGTAGGTGATCCTCAAGATTCAGTCAGACAAAGAAGGGCTCCCAGACGTTATTCAGATTATGTGGCACTTATGAGTGAATTAATTGAAGTAGAGCCTTCCAACTTTCAGGAGGCATCCAAGCATCAAGTGTGGAGAGATGCCATGGTGGAAGAGTATTCTTCCATCACGAAGAATAGTGTGTGGGAGGTAGTACCACGACCAGAAGATAAGTCTGTGGTGGGCTCGAGATGGCTCTATAAGATTAAGCATGCTGCAGATGGTAGTGTGGAAAAGTTCAAAGCCCGGTTTGTGGCTAAGGGGTTTTCACAGAAGGAAGGAGTCGACTATGATGAGACTTTCGCTCTAGTAGCCAGGTACTCATCCATAAGAGCTATCATTTCTATAGCAGCACAGATGGGTTGGAGGATTCATTAGATGGATGTAAAGACGACCTTCCTCAATGGGGTAATTGAGGAAGAGATTTACATAGAGCAACCAGAGGGGTTTGAAGCACATGAGAGTGATTCTCATGTATGCAGGTTGAAAAGAGCACTCTATGGACTCAAGCAGGCTCCTAGGGCATGGTATTCACGTATTGATAGTTACTTGTAGAGTGTGGGCTTCATCAAGAGTGAGGCAAATTCAAACATGTACTATGTTCAGGTGAAGGGTCAACTTCTCATATTGTTGTTATATGTTGATGACCTATTTCTCATAGGGTCAGAGGAGCTCATAGCACATTGCAAGCGGGATCTTGCAGGAGAGTTTGAGATGAAGGACTTGGGGTTGATGCACTACTTTCTGGGATTGGAGTTGTGGAAGAAAGAGGGAGAGATCTTCCTTGGACAAGGGAAGTACTTAATTGATATCTTGAAGCGATTCAGGATGGAAAACTGTAAGCCTATGTCAACGCCACTTGTGACCAATTAGAAGATTGATGCTTCCAGATCAGAGGCAGTGGACCCGACTTTATACAGACAGTTGATAGGCTCTCTTATGTATCTGGTCAACACTAGGTCGGACATTTGTTTTGCAGTGAACTCACTCAGTCAGTTTATGGTGGAACCTAAACATGTGCACTAGATAGCTGCGAAGCATGTTTTGAAATATCTCTGAGGCACAGTTGATTATGGGCTGAAGTATGTTCAGTAGGATGGAGTGAAGCTCAAGGGGTTTACTGATGCAGATTGGGCAGGCAGTACAGCTGATCGAAAGAGAACTTCAGGGTGCAGTTTCAGTTTGGGATCAGGAGCAGTCTCTTGGTACAGCAGGAAACATAAGTCAGTTGCACTGAGTTCTGCAGAGGCTGAGTATATGGCAGCCAGTATGGCTACATGTGAGGCTATCTGGCTTTAGAAACTTCTAGCTGGGCTCTTTAATTAGGAGATGGATCCTACAGTCATTTACTGTGATAATTAGAGTTGTATCAAACTCTCTGAGAATCCATTGTTTCATGACAAGTCAAAGCACATTGAGATCAAGTACCACTTCATCAGAGATTGTGTGGAGAAGGGGATAGTGAAGCTCAATTACATTCCTATGGACGAACAGATAGCAGATATCCTGATGAAGGCCTTGATGAAGAGCAAGTTTGAATTCTTCAGGGACAAGTTGGGTGTGGTGCAGAACGCTTTCCTCGCTAAGAGGGAGTGTTGATTTTTGTAGCTAGAAAAGTGGGATATGGATTTGTTTTAAAGCAACTCAAGATTAGATATGCTTTAAAACAATTTGAGTTGGATTTTTAGCAACAGCAGGATTTTTATTCTTTAAAAATAATGTTTTTGAGTTTGTGAGGATAAGATAAATCCAAGAGTGGGATTTTATTCTTTAATAGAATGTTTCTAAGTTTGTGAGGATAAGATAAATCCTAGAGTGATTTTATGTGTAAATAAAGCCAAAGAAAGCAAGGAAAGATTCTTTCCTTGCACGCTAAGTAAAGCAACTAGGCTCTATAAATACAAGATTGCTGTAGCAAACTCGTATTGTATTTTCCAAAGAAAAGTTTGCTGTTAGGTTGAATAGAAGATCCAACATTTGCAGGTTTTTCCCCGCATTAGGGTTTCCTGGGTATATCTATGTTATTGTCTTTTTTGTGTTTGGCTTCATGTTATTTTTGCTTCCGCTGTTATTAGTTGTTAATTAACCCAGTTGTATTAATTGTTATAAATCAGATTTCTTTCTGTGAATTTATTGTGCAATTAATCTGTTGCTGGTTTATAGAAATTAACAGGTGGCAGTAGACTACCCAAAATTTGTTTTTTAAAAATTTGGTCTCTTACCACCATGGTCGTCATAGGAGGATGAGGGGAATGCACAATGACTTGGACCTTGGACTTATCATGATGAAACCTTAGCAATTGGCCTGAAAACTCTCGGACTCCTCTCTATTCTCTGACCAAACCCCTATTTTTCTTTCCAGGTATCTAAACAGATTTCTGCACCTTGCCATGCCCTCAATTAACCCACATAAATTAATTTATCACGATTCCTATTAAAAATCACTCTATATCTTCCTACGATTAGAACAGACCTCCTCGTAAAGGATCTTCACCAAATGCCCATGCAACCTTCTCTTTTTTTCTTCCCCTCCTATACTATCTACGCTTCAGCAGAAATTAATCCTTTTTATTGGAACCTCGATACTGCAAGAATAGTTATTACCCCCTAAGCCATTACCACTACCACTTACCTCAAAAAAAGAGGGGCATTATTATCCCCTAATCCATAATGGACTTTGGTTACAAGAATTTGCATCAGTTTTGAAATGGAATATGTTACCAATTCTTTAATAAGTCCAAATAAGACTAAACTGTTACATTTTGATTGTGCCAACTGTAGAGAATTCGCCTTACTATCGTCCACCTACAAAGATAAGTCCATTCCAGATTCTCATTTCTAGCCTAATATTAGTATGCCACCATAAATTGAAAGCAAACAACAAAACTGTCAGCGAATAACCTCATGATTGTGAGTAGCAAGCCATAGCTAAGTGACTGCTAGAGTATGGCTTATGAAAGTGCAGATAAAATTGATGTTCTCAATTCACTTATTGAATTGCTAAAAAATCGCCACAATTTAAAACTTGGCACCTCTTCCTTTAATGAAAGGCATGCTAAAAATAGATAGAAAATGCCTCATTTAGAGGCTTGAATAACTCCCTCGCTGCCACGGTTTAGAAGTTTTTTTTAAACATTTAAAAGAGCAGTTTGATATGCCACCAAACTCTTAGTGGCTTTTAAAAGTAGATAGGCTAGCACCTTTTGCCACCATTTTATGTGGCTTGGCTTAACAATAAAAGGATTTAACAACATGCCTCATAAAGACTTGCCTCAAAATCTATATACCACTCCCACATGGCTTAAGAAGTAGCTAGCGATAAGGTATTTGATGGAAGATTAAATTCATTTAAAAAACTGCTATAACCACCACTTAGTGGCTGACCAAATTCTTAGAAAAGATGTGCCTAACTGTAGGCTATATCCTTGGCTTGTATGCCAAACAAAATGCCTTAAATGAAGCCTTTGATGGAGGCCAAAATGCCCAAGAAGTGCTGATATATATGCAGAACTAAAATTACTTTGATATTGGCTTTTATAGGCATGTCAATATTTGTCATTGAATAAATAATATTAAAACTATTTAATACTCTAAATAAAGGGTGATGATTTCAAGACCTCTCCTTGATTTAAGGTAGAGTTTTTTTTAACACACCAAATGTCATTGTAAAACGTCTCTCAATGTAATAATAAATATAAGAAGCATAAGTGGCCATTTCTCAAAAAATATAATAATAAATATAAGAAGCATAAGTGACCATTTCTCAAAAAATATACTAATAAATATAATAAGCATAAGTGACCATTTTTCAAAAAATAAAATCTATGGAACTATATTGAATAGGTTTAGTTTTTGGTAGTATTTAGGGGCACAACCAATTTCATTTTCAAACATTTTTTCTGACATATTTATATTTATATATTTTATAAATATTTGCAATATATTAATAATATTATCTAGATTTCAATTTAATCTATATTTTTTTATTATAAATATTCATAATATATTAATAAATATTATTTAGATTATAAATCAGTGCTAATTTATAATATTAACATGATATGTAAAGGATATTTATAATTTAAAAAGATAAATGCAAACAATTTTTTTTTTTTTAAATTGCATTATTAGAAGATTTATAATTACATGGAGAGGCCTTATACAATGGTAGAAAAGTGTCTCATGTTGTGAGTGTGTTTAACATCTAACCCACATATAAATTAAAAAATATATATATAACAACATAATTAAAAATAAAAAATAAATTAAAAATTATGATCCACATAATTAAAAATAAAACTATAGCATATATTTTATTAGGGTTTATTTTTAAGATTTCCAGCATTATATTTTATTTTATTTAGGGAGAATATCTTTTAATATTTCAACACTATATTTTATTTACGTGGAGAAGTTAATTGAATGGTAAGTGTTTTTTATAAAATTAATATGTGATTTTTCATATGGTATTAAATTGTAGATTAAAATTGAGTTCAAATTTAATTGTTTTCATTATAATTGAGTACAACATTGTGCATTCTTATAGAATATTTGTTTGGTACTTGCTAAACAGTATACATAGTATATTTGATCTAACTTATTCATAGTTTATCATTAGAAAAATCATGGTTTTAATCTAATTAGGGTTACATTTGCTGATAATATATTATGGGCTTCCCTAAAATATAGATTAATGTTAAATAGAGAAATGAAAAAAGAAAGTGTAGGTTTAAACTTAATTGAAAAAAATGGTACACTCCCTTCATAATTTAATGATAATATTTTAATTAAACTAATATGTTTCCATTTATAACATGATATACTAATATATTATATTACTGTGATTAAAACTTGATGTAAAAACACACAACACTTTTACACTTGAGTTCAATGTTAAAAATAAAATATTATTAAATTTTAACACTTTTGATTAAGTAGATCAATTAAATAAAATTTATAAATTTATTGAACATATTTTTGAATACTTATTTTTTTAGTATATTTAATGATCCATTTAAACACAAAAATATATAACTAGATCAAGATAGTTACCAACTTATTGTTCAAAAATAATTAATGTTATTTTTTTCTATTTTAAAACATGGTGATTACATATATTTTTGGTGGGTTAACAAGTATTCTCTTTCAAAAAGTAAATAAAATTCAAAAGAAAGAAAAAAGTTGTAAATAAAATTCAATTAATATTATAATTAGACTATGTTATCACTCTTAGGTTATTTTATTTACTTAAGAGTTATTTTACTATTTATTTTAGAGCTATTTAAGTATTATTTTATTTTATTTATATTATAGGTGCTCCAAAAGGATATCTCTCGATGTACATTACATATATTTTTTAAATATAGGTATGCTAGTATAAGTTCATCAAGCGAATATAAATATAGTAAAACCTTTAATTGTATTGTTCTTTTTGTGTGTAGGAAATTGAAAGATAAGAATTTAAAAAATTTAAAACATAAGATACTAATGAAAACAAACTCTAATCTAAATGTAAATGTTGACTTCCATGTTGATTTAGCTTTCGTTGGATGTGGATTCAACTCATTAGAATAATATTATATTTTAATAGTATAGATTTAGATATAGTAGACAAGTGTATGAGTGATTGATAAAATGATGAGGGAATTATCTTATTTATAGAATTTTGAAGGAGAATTTTCTCAATAAAGCATCTTTGGAGAATATTCCCTCAAGTTTGAATTTTAAAATAAGTTGACTTGTCCCTTCCAACATATCATTAACTCCCCTCTTACATGTCCCCCACTTGGAATTTAAGTCCCTTTTTCTCCCTCCAACAAGCCAAATTTGAATTTGAAAAAGCCAACTAATCTCATTTATTTGCACATTGACCAAAACTTGCACATCCTCCATCCACTCACAGGGTGACAAGTGGCTCCTTCCTATTGGTTTAATCTTTAGTCCCACATTCACCCATTTTACATGTCTCTCCATCATTCTCTCCTATAAATAGAGAACTCATCATTTGCATTGGATCATCCACAACTTGAGTATTTGCACTATATTCAAGAATCACACATCTCCATCATTAAAAACTTATCAAGGATTGGGAAAGGGCTTCTTTCCACAGAAGCATCAATCCATTATTTGATATGATTTACTTCATGTTTTATTGTATGCTTTCAATTAGTTTATCTAATATTTTTTTGTTTTGATTGCATTATGAGGCATGCTAAGTTATTTCATAGGGATGTTGACTGTTTGCTTTGTTTTAAAATACTAATCATGCTTTGTGTGTTAGGTTTGTAGCCATTTGCAGATTTAGCATCCACAAAATGGCACTAGAAGGAGGGTTGCACATGTATTACAAAGTGATTTTTTCAACCAATGTTTTCATTAATGGTTAAAAAATTAATCGCATATGGTAATTTGTTTACTTATTCATCTTTCTTTAGATCTCATTACAATAGGTCCCAGTCATGTGATTAATTTTATTAAAGATTTCACTTACACCTTACAATATTGAGAGATGGGTTTTTTTGATGGTTCATTACTAGAACGTTGAAAGAAAATTCCACATTTTTTTAGTGTGAATGTTGCTATCTTTGAAGGAAATTACTATGGGATTCAGTTTTTTTTCATTTAATGACATTCATTCTAGACTTAGTTAAATTTTTGTGTTGTCTGCATTTTGTTATTCTTGGTTTGATGATCATTGTTGAGAGTTAGTTGCATAAAAAATTAAGCCTATTTTAATTAACCATAGTGTTTTGAGAATACACTAGGTGCGATGTGAAGGAGGTTTAAGCATGTTTGTTTCATTATTATGCCTTGTCTATGCTTTTAAAACTTTAAATACATTGAGGCATTGTACCGTCAAGTATTGTAGCTTCACTCACCCACGATACCTTCATCAATGGTTGCCAATACAAGTACCCAATCCAAGAGCCATATGACGTAGAAGCCTATGATTTGTATCCTACCATTAATTATGCTACAATTGAAGTTGTTTTCAACTAGTACTTGTAAGCAGATAGGCAGTCCATTTAGTCCATTATGATTCAATTATAGAAATAGTAAACCTTGAGTTCAATGTATTAATATTCTTTTATCTTCTTAGTATGTATCTCAAAGTACTACCAATTATAAGGGTGCAAAATGTAGTGGTAGTCTACTCGACTTTTGTCCACTATGAACAACATGAATCAATCAATGTGACTTGCTTTGGTATATAATTTTTTTTTGCGTGCCAACTTGGAGAAGTCTTTATGTAGATCCTGTCTTGTCACAAAGCATTAGAATCTATTTTATTTCACAGTTGTTATTTTGAAATCGTTCCATTTAATATCACTGCTTCTCCTATCAATATCATTGTTGATCTTTATTTTATTGCAGTTTCTATCATTAAAGTGTGGCGGTATAAAGTGAAAATATTAAGGTAAATCTAATGCTTGAACAGGCTGAGAGGATGTTGGTAAAAGGTTGTGTTGTCTGGTTTCACACCTAACAAATGCATTTTCTTGATAGTGTCTAACAGTCCCATTGCTCCTTTATACCCACACATTCTGTCTACAGTCTGCATAACTTGTCCTTTCTATTTGCTTACACATCTTCCAAAGCATTTCCAACAATAATGTACAAGGCACCAAGAATGTTTGTAAGACCTTAATCTATGTAACTTAATTTTGTGTGAAAGGGTTCTTAGCTTAGAGTGGTATTCTCCTCTATCTTCTTGGATTGCTATTAGATTTCACATAAAAATTGATCTCTTTTGAGCTTGTGCGTATTGGGAGTTCAACTGAAATGTGGTCGGGAGAAGAGATGGAGCTAGAATTATTTTTGGGCTAGGTAAGGAAATTTCTCAAAAAGTTACCATGCATCCTCTTTTTGAGCATGTACAACCATTTTAGTAGACATCTAGCTTGCATCAGGTAGTATTTTATTGTGTGCTTGGATTGATCGGTATGTTGTCCTTCCCTCGCAATTGTGATTAATGAATGGATGAGGGTATGAATTATGTTTGACTAATGGCTCAGAACTCTTGTTTGTGAATCTGATCTTTTAATCTAGGCCTCTACCACTTAGGTCCTTTTCAAATTCAAGTACTTGTTGCTTTTCCACGGAGAGTATTTCGCCAATACCCAAAAGGCTATAGACCCTCTAGACTACAGTCACACAGAAATTGTTGGTCAAGGTGAGAATATCAAGCTAGGAATCAAATTTTGTATTGCTACGCGCATATGGTTCTTCATATGAATGTTTTTTGGACCATTTGTATTGCTACATGTATCTCCAAGCGTTCACCATTCTATAAGCAGGTAAAGAAAAGTTATAAAAGAAAACACTTTTGATTTAAAGGTCGATGTGATTGATGGGATGAGTGAAGTTGAAGGTGGCATTATTTTTTGTCTTGTTTCATTCATGTGATTTCATTTAACATTTAATTTGATTCTCTTTCTTAAAAAAATCACTTCTTTTGATTCCTTTGTAATATTGTATGGATAGAGTGGTCATTGATAAGATGCATGCTTCTCTAAAGAGCAACTTTACTTGAAAGAAGGTCCTTTTGATATTGTTACTAATGGTTTTGATTTATAAGGATGTGAGCTGTCCAAAATATTGTCATTGAAATAAGATCCTTCTTGTAGAAATATTGTTATTAAAATTAGATCTTTGTTGCAATTTTCAAAGGGATGGTACAAGGAACGTTAGGTTGAATATTTTCAATGAAATCTACCCTTGGTGTGTTGATGTTCAACATTTAATCTCATAATGTCAGACACTCATTAAAATTGCTTATTAATGGTTTACATTCATATCTTGAAGAAACTCATTAATGGTTTTGCAGGCATCTTCATTGATCGACATTGCTTATTTATGGCTTTCTACAAGGTAACTGAATGAGAATTGAAAGATTACTCAAATTGTTGGAAATATTTACTTGGCTGCAAATCTAATCTTGTCTGCATTAAATTGCATCAAATCTTAATCTCCTCTTTTTCTTACCTTGTAGGAGAAAAGGAATTTCGTTTACACAAGGAACGTGCGACGTTGAAGCATTGGAAGA
Source organism: Sequoia sempervirens (assembly GCA_007258455.2). Lineage (NCBI taxonomy): Eukaryota > Viridiplantae > Streptophyta > Pinopsida > Cupressales > Cupressaceae > Sequoia > Sequoia sempervirens. The sequence continues at coordinate 129,091 of VDFB02100857.1, read as the reverse complement.
AGTCTTTTGAAGAGTTTTGAGTTGAAAAAGAGTGGACCTTGAAATTGAAATTGACAAAGCATTTTTAAATGCTTGGAGCTTCCATTCTATACTTTAATTTTCTATTTTAAACTAACTCAATTCTATTTTGGCTCTAAAATGAACATTACCAAAAGCTTTCAATTTTCATTGCAAAGGGGTTAAAATGAACTTTAGGCAAATTGACTAGATTTTGTTTGAGGTTAACAATTGAACAAGACAACTTTCAAATATCATTTTGGTGCTTTAAAATGAATCGAAGTCATTGCTTTGTGGACTTAAAATGAACATGTACAACTTTGTTTTGTGATTACTTACTCAAACTAACACCATCAAAAAGATGTATGCACTTCTCTTGCACCTCACGATGATCTCTAGAATCAAAAGGCTTTTTGATGGTCTTAGTGTGGGATAAAGTGATCGCTTCCACAGTTAATTTTGGAACTAAAATTGAACAAAAAAAACTTTGCAAGTGTGAGTAGACCTATTGCATATGTTCTCCCTTTGTTTATAAACAAAGGTTGATCAAAATATGTATATGTTTTCTCACTTTTGTTTATCTTAGAGGGTCTGCCTTGGGGAAAAAGTACTCACCCAAGGGAACAACTGAACTAGTAACACTCTAAAGCCAAGAGTATTTCTAGTTGGGATATAAATGTGGGTATTGAAATAAATGTCAGTATCACATGGTTGACTCTGACAAGACGGGAAACAATGGTCTCTCACCATGTTTGGTCAACTCCTATGAATGGAAAGTCTGAATTAAAACCCTTGTTGTAGAAAGGCCAAAGTCCCTATCTATGTGTTGGTGCAAGAACTATCGTTCTGAAGCCGCCCCACAATTTTACGGTCTTTAGTAGAAATGGAAAGCATGTCATGGGAGTTTCATGGGTGTTAATGCTTGGTTTCCCCATATAAGTGAGTGTCATGGAGGGGATCTAGTGGGGTCAAGCATCTAACCATTTGCTAAAGATAAGCATAGCTAGACTTGTCTAAGTGGGAACTCAACAAATATAGTCTTTCATATCCATAAGGTTGTGCTTGTTCTTGTTTACAAAACACATTTCTTGATCAAAAACATTGGAAAACCACCATTCAACATGAGCATCAAACCTCAAACCCTTTAGGACAAGCAAATATCCTTGAACGAATTTACATGCTATTGCTTGCCCTTGGGATTATCATCCTTAGATGATTCTAAGAATTTGGATTTCATCTCAATTTTCTGCTACTAAAGTCAACATTAGGAAAAAATTTCCTTTATTTTTTGGATTTCCACATAATGTACTTTGTGGAATGAAAAGGAATTGAGACATAGACATCTAGTTTCAAACATGATCAAGAGGATGTTTGTGGTAAAAAAGAATCGATTAAGCAAAGATTAAATCAATTGGACCCCACACATGTTCTTGTGTATCTTTTGATCATATGGTTTTCATGCAAACATTGGTCTTTTGGTTTTGAACTACTCTTAGAGAAAAGCATGTTCTTCACTATCTTGGTATTGTAAACAAGGTTCTCCTTAGGTTAATTAAGGATTAAATCAAACACTTCATCCACCCAAAATATTTATCATCTCCATCCCACAAAAGAGCTTTGGAAACATCATTCTAGACTTGGGTAAATCATCAAAATCAAAATCACCTTGTTTAGTTAGGTGTATGGGAATGCATCCTTTATCATTCATTTAATTGAATTAGAAATCCATTGAACAATTTCATCCTAATATCACATCCAAAATTTTAGGGTTTACAAGTTCATTATCAAAATAAAACCAGTCAAAATCAAACCCTGAGTCTAGCATTGATCCAAAGTTCCTAAACGTTCAACATCCATATCATTCACCCCTTTCATCATTCATCTCATCATTGGTCCTAAACACCTTAGAGGTCAACAAGATCAAAACACAAGAGGAACATGGAATATAAACTTGATCCATACATCATGAGTAATCCAAGTCAACTGAACTTTCAAAGCCTTACAATGCTGATTGACTATCAAAACTCACACTTATACAATCTATGCATAGGATCATTATCTCCTATGAACCTCAATGATACAAATGTGAGTATGCCTAGTCAAAAGATTGGAACACCTTTCCCAATGGTAGATTTAAATCTAAGTCCAAAACTACAAATCTATCAACCAAACACCCAATGCATGAGTCTTCCACAAATGAACAACATTATCCCATCAAATCCCTACATTCCAAATGTGAATGTACCATGTATATCTTTACCAAACATGAAAATTTTGGATCCAAACTTGGCAAAGTTTGGGACAGATATGTTTGCAAATCATATAAATGTTGTTCAAAGTCCAAACACAATGATAACGACTCCATGTATTGATCCAAGTCAAGGTAACACCATGCAAAATCAAAGTTTCCTAAATCAAGGAAATGTGATTCCCAACCACAATAATGTTCAATTTCAACCTATCATGCCAAATCTGAGCGTCATCCTAAATCAGAACATTGTCCAAAATAAAACACCACAAGTACACACTCCAAATCTACTTAAACAAAATCAAAATCAACTATATCAAGGGTGCCAAGATCAAAATCAAGAGAAATTTTTACTAGAACAAATTGCTTCAATTGAAAAACTAACTGAATCCTTCAAACAAGAGACATTTTTACTCCAAAAACAATGTACTCTACCATTGATTGAACCATGTCATGAAAGCAGAGAGTTGTGTCCACAACTGCATCAAGAACAATATCTCCAATTTCAAGAAGTTGGATATCAAGATCAATAACATTAACAAAAAATCCAACCCCCACATCTCCAAGATCAATCACCACATCTCAAAGATCAATCACTACAAGGTCAATTCAAAGTGCAAATCTCAGAAGGGAACAAAGAGAAATACACACCACTTGGGAGACCAATCAAATCAATCCTGCAACAATTAGTACAAGAAAATCTGATCAAGCTCCCCATCTATGAGAACTATCAAGAACCCCTAGTTAAACCACCAGGGTATAATGAGGAGCACCACTATGATTTTCACAAAACAAAGGGACACACAACATCATGTTGTATTCGACTGAAAAATCTCATCCAAGACCTCATTGATCAAAAGATAATCACTATTGGGGATAACGATGAACATTCAACCACTGGTGATAGCATTGAAAATATCCCCACCATAATTGTTGAAAGCAATGATCAAGATCTATCCATCAAAGAGAACATTGAAGATGTTTCTATCTCGTCCGAAGATTAAATCAATATAGGTCAAGAGTCACTTTTCAATCATGATCAAAATTCACCAATAATACCTGACAATGATCTAATTCAAGAAATGTCAATATCACTTAACTCTATGGTTGAAGACATTGACAATCTCTCTGCCACAATTGTTGAAAACAATGTTCAAGATCTCTCCATTAATGAGCACATTTGAAATGTTTCTACCCCATCTAGTTATCAACTAACCATACATCAAGAGCCACTTTTTAGTGATCTATTTCAAGGAGTGTTAGAAGTATTTGATCCCATTGACATAATCTACATCACCTAATGAGTTTGAGAACATATCTCAAGAATTTATTTCAAAGCATGATCAACATCTCTCACCAAAGTCTAGCAATGGTCCTTTCCAAGACATATTGACATCCTTCGACCTCATGATTGCTGATATAGAAGGAATCTTCAACTCAACACTTGATTCAAATTCACTCAAAGATCAAGAGGATATTGAACCACTTACTATGCCTAATGGATTTTTCCAAGAACCCTTTGTAAGCAATCCATCATTTGAAACTGACCCATGTCAGGTACTTGATCCAAAGCATGTTGAAAGCAATCCCAAATTAATCAAGATCAAGAATTTGTATCTCCAAGATACTATAATGATCTAATGGACACTCTCTTATCTATACAAGATTTCTCAAATGATGATCATGTCCATGTAACACATACTCCTCCATCTACCCATGAGATGCTTTCTATGGATGGACACATACATGATCTTTATTCAGAATAGGACTCCTTTACTCCTGACATTATTACACAAAAAGAGTAGATTATCAATTTCTACAGTCAAACTGAGTTGTCAACATCAGGATTAGATATATCCCAAATTCAGACTAAGGAAATCATGTATGAAGATATCTAACATTATCCACTAAAGGAAACCAGTCAAATAGAACAGGATATTCCAGAGTCAATAGAGCATCCAATCAAAATAACATCATCTGTAGTGGTCATTTATTAGAGAATGCATTATAAACATGAGCTCTCAGAACAAGCAGAATAAAATCATGAAGGTACTACTTCCACAATACTGGGGGCAACTTCATCTCAAGAAAATGCCAACATAGGGAGCATGAAGAATCCTTATGATGAAACCAAAGCCAATACTACAACTAGCCACATCATGAATCTTCATCCACCCATCATACCATCCATGAATTGGGCCCAACATCAAAAGAAAGATTTGAATCAAAGCACAATGAATGTTATCAAAGAGAGAGAAGCCAAGAAGCGTAATGGCCAAATCAAATACGCATGGATACCAACACATAAAAAGAAAGATTATCCCTATCAAACTCCATTAGTCAAAGAAACTATGGGGAAAAATAAAAAAAGGAAAAGTATCCATCAAAGATGTCCACAAAAGAAAAAGTAAGATTTTCAAGAAATGTACATAGTGTATCAAGTAGTTGGTCCTAATTCCATGCACACTTCTATATCCACCCATCATTGCTCATCTACTCAAGTTTGGAGAGTTAAAGGTTCCAAACTGTCAACCAATCCATCTTTTATCCCTAAACACACTCCATACACTCCTCCACACATGATATCCAATTCTCAAATTGACCATGTATTTGAAACAACCCTTTATCATAACAATTGTGAAGGTGCTCTATAGCGATGTGTGCACAAATACAAAGTTAACTTCGGTATCGATAAAGTAGATCAAGAATCCCAAAATTTGCATTCAAGTGCACGTATCTTAGCAAAGCAACTTCTTCAAGCAGGATATCAATGGAACATTATGATAGGGGTGTAGATGGTGAAATTTATAAATTGCTAAAAACCTAACACACACATTAGCATGGTTATTGGTTAAAACAAAGCATATATTTAAACATCTCTATGAAATAATCTAACATGCTTCATATTGCAAACAAAATAAACAATTGATGAAACCAAGAAAAATCATATGAAAACATAATGCAAACTCTATCTCATAGTGGATTGGTGCTTCTTCGTTGTGGAAAGAAGCCCTTTCCCAATCCTTTTCTAAGATCCATGATGAAAATGATATGAAAATGCTATGAAGATTGTGAAGTTGTGGAGAGAGATACTAAGATTGTGGAGGAGTGATACAATAGAGAAGCTCTCTATTTATAGCCAAGAAGGATAAAAGAATTCCAAACATGGAGGATGTGGGACTAAAAACCAACGAATGGCAAGATGCCACTTGTCCAAATGAGAGAAGTTGAGGAATGAGAAAATTTTGGTGCCAAAGAGGGGGAGATTTGAAATTTGAATTTGATGACATGATATGTTAAATTCCAAGTTTGACCTTTGCAAAAGACATGTAAGACCTCTTAAATTCTTTGTTGGATGTACATGCCAACTTGGGGGCAGATTCAAATATGGAAGAATATTCTCTTTTTATTCCAATTTGAAAGAAAATGATGAATTAATAAATCAATAAATTGATTTATTTGTACAAGTGGGAAAAGCTAGAGGATGTGATGGGTGATTAGGACTAGCATTAATGATGGATTTGATTAATTAAGATGAGGATTAGGGGTTTTGACCAATTTGAATTAGATTTAGGGATTTAACTAAATCAAAGGGGGATGAAAGGTGATTTCAGACTTTATTAAATAAATATTTGTTTTATTTAATCAAAGAGGATGTTGTTAGGCTTAAATTAAATAAAGTTTATTTATTCAATTTAAATGGATGACCTTAGGAGATTAATCAATTAAACTTGGTTTATTTAATTGACAAGTGAATATGATTATGCATCATGTCAATTTTCCGTGTCTACATTTTTTCCCTCTTTGAAGCAATGTACTTGATGCATTGATTCAAAGAATAAACTTGTCGTGATCAAAATTGAAAAAAATTCTAATTTTTTCGGATGCCTCTGCGGAAAGAACACTGGTACATTGCCCCCTTGAGAGATCAAGTGCAAAGATTCAATTTGAGGGTTGATCTCATGATAAAGAGGTTCAAGATAGACATATGGATGGTTATGATGATGATGAAAATGATATGGTTTTAACATGCTTAGAATAACCAATCTATATTATCCTAAACAACTTAAATGATGATATAATGCATGTGAGATGGATGAGATGGATGATGTGATATGCTATGATTATGAGATTTAGGTATGCTAATGATTTGTGGATGCAAAATGGATGCAATATGGGTGCGTTGGTGATGCTATGTTATCATGGAGAGAAGAAAGAAGAAATGAGATGATGACAAGAGGATCCAACAAGTCCGTAATCTGATGAGACTTTATTAGAGATGATGATGAATGATTTGCTTATCAAGAATTGAGATTTTAAAAGGGCTACTTACCTTATGTTTGATTACACATGTAGATATGATACATCAAGGTATAAAGAACCAGGATGGTGTTTTACCTAGTACGATGGAATTTGACTCGACAAACAGATAGGAGTATTCTTGTTCACACTTGACATACCAAAACCTTGCTAGGACATACCTAACAAAGCAAGTATTCACCAAGTTATATTACAAGAAAGTCCAATAAGCACAATAGACAAAAGGATAATGATCAATGCACCATTCCTTTCTCTCTAAATCGTTTGTTTGGATAACATTGAGAGGTCCTTGGAATGAGTGCAATAAGATAAATCAAAAGAGAATATCAAGTAAACAAACAAGTCAATGTTCTTCATACCTCCAGCCAAAGGGATGTCTTTTGATAGGATAAGAATCCAAAGTGATTTCCAAAATGATGCCCATTGTCAGAATGATATATTCTAGAACATGCATTGTATAGGATGATGATGGGCTGATAAGTTGTTTGACAAGTTGTTGATATAAAGTCGATTGACATGTTTGAAAATGATCAAGAGTTTGATTTTGCATTTAAAAGTTTGTTGTTTTGATTTTGATTTTGTGTTTGAAGTTTTCTTTTGTTGATTGCTATATGATTGTTTTTGTTTGTGTTGCCAAAGGATGAAGGTGATGATCGGTTTATTATGGATTATTGATTATTTCGAGTTAAAGCGAGATGAGACAAATGTATTTTTTCAAATATTTGGATTTTTTTGACGTTTTTGGAATGTTTTGATGTTGTTTTTGGTATTTTCAAGATTTTACAAATGTTTTGATTTTTGATTTTTTGAATGTTTTGGGGTTTTTTGAGATTTTCTAAAAATTTGGATTTTTATTTTTTAAAATGTTTTTGTGTTTTTGTGTCTTTTTGAATGTTTTTGTCTTTTTGTGTTTTTTAATATTTTTGGATTTTGATTTTTTTTGAATGTTTTTGTATTTTGATGTCTCAGGGGATGATCAAAGATTAGCCTTGCCTATGTTTAAGCTCAGAGACAATGTAGTTCGAATACCATTTTTTTGACGTTTTTTGTTTTATGCAATTTTTTTTGGATTTTGATATGTTTTGGATGTTTTTGGGATTTTGATATGATTTTCTGATGTTATTGTATTTTCCACATGATTTTCATAATTTGGATATGGGTGTATGTGATGATATCAGTGATCTATTTTTGGGATTTTGTTTAAAACCAAGCTAGGGTTGATGGATTGATAACATTATTGAGGATACACAACAATGTAAGGATAGTGTTAAGCAACACAAGGATTAGGATGGATATCCTAAGATGATGAGGGATTGATGGATTGATGATGATAACATTTTTGAGGATGCAAAATAATGCAAGGATTTGGTTGGTCAGGATCGATGATGATAACATTGTTGAGGATCCACAATAATGCAAGGATAGTGTTAAGCAATATAATGATATCCTGAGATGATTTTTTTATTGGATTTTATTGATCACGATTGATGAAGCTTGATTTGGAACAAAAGTTGTTCGAATGATTTGATGTGATGTTTGAAGTGTAAATTAGATGCGACTGATAGTGATTGTTTGGATTGGTGTTTGATGAAAGACGTTCAGCATGGTAAGGAATGCATTCTTGTCAAAATGTGCCATGGGCTAGTGATTTGGAATCTTTGTCACAAATGTTTTGACCAATTTTATTTCATGTTTTCTAATGTTCAGGTCACCACATAAGTTTGAGGATATAGATCAAGATTTATTATTGAAGTAGGATGTACATATCTGCCCCTAGTGTCTAGCAATGTATGGACTGCCATGGGTGGATGCTTTCTATAGGTGTGTGGATGGATGGATATGGTAAGCACACAAAGGATGCCAAGGATTATCTTGAAATAAGATAAGGTGTTTGAATAGAGTATGCTCAATTCGATAATGCTTCATGGCTCAAATAATGTTGCATAGGATAGGATCAATGAAAATGGGTCATGTCAAGATGTTTACCATAAGCAAGCATAAAGTGTGCACTGAACTTCATCACGATCAAGATAATGTGGAAGATGGATGGAAATGGGTTGGATAACTCGTTCATGCATGACTGGATTTATTATGGTTGAGATGGATGGAATGTTGGATTTATTATGGATGGGATGAGATGCTTTCACCTAAAGTGATGCACATAGATGCTCAATTCTACACGTGACACCTGTTTGCCAGGTTTTCATCATGGAACCTATCCAAAGCACCACCATAGTGGTTTTCACTAGAGGACAATTTTTATCTAACCCTTTTTCTAATTTTTTTGGATTTTCATATTTTTTTGGTTTTTTTGGTTTTTTTGAAAGATTTTAAATTCATGCTAAACCATCTAGTGGTGTTGATATAGATTCTTCTGTCATGATGTTCCATGGATAGTCTGCTTGAATAAGTTGCTTTGCTAAGATATGTGCACTTGAATACAACTTTTGAGATTATTGATCTACTTTGTTGATATCTGAGTTAACTTTGTCTTTGTGTGCACATCTCAATAGAGTGCCTTTTAAATCCTTATGATGAAGGGTCATTGCCAATACTTGGTCAATTTGAGAAGTGGATATCATGTTTGGAGGCATGGATGGAGTGTGTTTAGGGATAAAATATGGATTGGTTGATAGTTTGGAACCTTTGACTCTCCAAACTTGGGAAGATGAGCAATGATGGGTGGATATGAAAGTGTGCATGGAATTATGACCAATATCTTGACACACTTTGTATGTCGCTTGAAAAACTTGCTTTTTCTTTTGTGGACATCTTTGATGGATACTTTTCCCTTTTTCATTTTTCCCCATAATTTCTTTGATTGATGGAGTTTGATAAGGATAATCTTTTGTTGTATTTTTTGGTATCCATGTGTATTTGATTTGTCCATCATGCTTTGTTTATTTTACTTTGATAATGTTCTTTGTGCTTTGATTCAAATATTTCTTTTGATGTTGGTCCCAATTCATGAATGGGGTGATGGGTGGATGAAGATTCATGACGTGCCTAGTTGTAGTATTGACACTAGTTTCATCATAAGGACTCTTTCTGCTCCCTATGTTGACATTTACTTGAGACATAGTTGCCCCCAGTATGGTGGTACTATTTCCTTCATGCTTTGATTCTGCCTGTTCTAAGAGCTCTTGTTTAGAATGCATTCTATGATAAATGACTATTGCATATGATGTAATTGGAATTTGCTACTCTGCTGACTCTTTAATATCCTATTCTATCTGGCATGTTTCCTTGAGTGGATAATGTTGGATATATTTATACATGCTTTCCTCATTCTGACTTTGGGATATATCTGATCCTGATGTTGACAACTTAGTTTGACTATAGGAATCAATAACCTACTTTTTTTTTTGTAATAATGTTAGGAGTAATGAAATCTTGTTCTAGAGGAAGATAATCTACGTTTCCATTCATAGAAATCATCTCATGGGTAGATAGGAGGAGTATGTGTTATGTGAATATGATCATCTTGTATAGATAGGAGAGTGTCCATTAGACCATCGTAGTAGCTTTGAGATACAAACTCTTGATCTTGAATAATTTCATAATCACTTTTGACATGCTTTGGATCAAGTTCTTAACATGGGTCAATTTTAAAGGATGGATTCCTTTCAAAGGGTTCCTGGATATCATCATTAGTCATGGTAAGTGGTTCAATATCCTCTTGATATTTGAGTGGACTTAGATCAAGTGTGGATTTGAGGATTCTTTTAGTATCTATAACCATGAGGTCAAAGGGGGTCAACAATTCTTGGAAAGGACCATTGCTAGACCTTGGTGAAAAATATTGATCATGATTTGGGATAAATTCTTGAGATATGTCCTCTAACTCATAAGATGATGTAGAGACATTTTCAATAAGATCATTGGTTGATGGATTGTAAATTATGTCAATGGGATCAAATAATTCTAACACTCCTTTAAATAGATCACTAAAAAGTGGCTCCTAATGTATGGTGAGTTGGTCATCGAATGAGGTGGAAACATCTTCAATGTGCTCATTGATGGATAGGTTTTGAATATTGTTTCCAACAATTTCAGTGGAGAGATTGTGAATGTCTTCAACCATAGGGTCAAGTGATGTTGACATTTCCCAAATTGGATCACTGTTGGGTATTGTTGGTGGATTTTGATCATGATCAAAAAGTGACTCTTGATGTATGTTGTTTTGATCTTCCGATGAGGTAGACACAACTTCAAGGTGCTCAGTGATGGATTGATCTTGACCCTTGTTCTCAATAGTTGTGGTTGAGAGATTTTCATTGTAATTAGTAGTGGTTGGATCTTCATCGTTGTCCCCAATAGTTATTATTTTTTGATCAATGAAGTCTTGGATGAGATTTTTGAGTTGAATACAACTTGATGTTGTTTGTCCCTTTGTTTTATGATAATCACAATGGTGATCCTCATTATACCTTGGACACAACTCAATGCTTTGATGACATGGATTAACCAATGGAAGAGTGTATTGATTTTGGAGTGAAGATATCTCTTGGCTCAATAATTCAATTAGTTTGGCATGTGAAGCAAGTTGCTCTAGTGAAATTTGATCTTTATTTTGAATTTGACTCCCTTGATTTGGATTTTGTTCAAGCAAATTTGGGATGTACACTTGTGGTGTTTACATGGGATCATCGATAAATTGATTTTGAACAATGTTATGACTTAGGATGATGTTCAAATTTGGAATTATGGGTTGAAATTGAACATTGCTAATGTTGGGAATCAAATTGACTTGATTTAGGTAACTTTGATTTTGCATGGTGTTACCTTGACTTTGATCAATACATGGAGTTTTTATCATCATGTTTGGACTTTGAACAACATTTGTATGTTTTGCAAGCATACCTATCCCAAAGTTTTTCTCGTGTAGATTTGAAATGTTCATGTTTGCTAAAATTGTACTTGGCATGTATGGATTTGGTGGAATGATGTTGTTCGCTTGAATATTCATGCATTGATTGTTTGGTTGATAGATTTGTAAGTTTGGACTTGGTTTTAAATCTATCATTGGGAAAGGTGTTCCAAAATTTTGACTAGGCATACTCACATTTGTTGTACCATCGAGGTTTTTAGGAGATAATGATCCCATGTATGAATTGTATAGATGTGAGTGTTGATAATCAATTGGCATTGTAAGGCTTTGAAAGTTCAGTTGACTTGGATTACTCATGATGTATGGATCAAGTTTATATTCCATGTTCATCTTGTGTTCAGGTCTAGTTCAGACTGTAAAATAATGATCAATTTTTAAGAATGTAGGATGTGAACCTCTAATTCTTTGGATTGATCTAAACTCTATGTACAAAAAAGAAAGTCTAAGATTTTAAGGATCAAAAAGATGGTGATGATATATGAAAGATGGATGATTGGTGAATGATTGGAACTCTTAGGAAACCTTGAAGAGGATACTAAACTTTATGACTTGGATTGATGTTTGATTTGATTTTGGATTGGTTTGATTTGATTTGGATAGTGAACTCATAAACTCTAAGAAGTTGGATGTTGTCCTAGAGTAAATTTGTCAACAAGATGCTAATTTGACTAAATGTGTAAAGAAGGATTCATCTCAACATAGCTAACCAAACACGATGAATTTTATTTGATTTGATTTTGGATTTTGGATAGTGAACTCATAAACCACAGGATGTTGGATGTTTATCAAGGGATAGATTTGTTCACAAGGATCGATAATTTGACTAAATATGTGGAGAAAGATTCATCTACACACATCTAATCAAATGAAATGATTTTGATTTGGTTCAATTGATTTGCCTAAAGTTTACCATGAGGGATTTTTTCAAGATCTCCAAGAATTGTTTGTGAGGTGATTTTGATTTTGATGTTTAGGAGATGGATGAAAATTTTGATTTTGATCTTAAAATACTTAGAGAGACTTTGTTTACTAGGCCAAGATATTGAAGAACACACTTTTCTTTAAGAGTAGTTTAAACCAAAAGCCCAATGTTTGCATGAAAACCATATGATAAAAATATATCAAGCACATATGTGGGGTCCAATTTGTTATCTTTGCTTAGTGACTTTGTTTTACCACAAACACTCTTCTTGCTTAGTTTTCAAATTGAATGTCTATGTCTCAATTCCATTTTCATTCCACAAGGTCCATTATGTGAAAATAGGGGTTTCAAGAACATAGTTTCCTAATGTTGACTTTAGTAGGAGAAAATTGAGATGAAATCCAAATGCCTAGAAACCTCTAAGGATATTAATCCCAAGGGCAAGCAAGGGCATTTGAATTCATTGAAGGATATTTGTTTCTCCTAAAGGGTTTGAAATTTGAATGGTTTGTTTAATGTTTGTCTCAATGTTTTGGATCCAAGCACTATGTTTTTGAATTGACTCACAAGCAATATAGCATCCTAGCTGAATTGGTACATTTTTCTTGATGGGCTTGCATCATGCCCTTCGTAGTAGAAGAGATGATTTTACATGCAACCAAGGAAAACTATAAAGGTATGTTAAGAATGAAGTCTTAACCTCTATATTTTAGCCAAGATCAGACATGACAAGTAACTTCTTGGAATCTAAGTTCCAATGCAAAACTTTGATAAACTTGTTGGATGGACTGGTTGGTTACTACAAACAAGGTTCTTAATGACAAAAAATTGTGAACACTGGAACCAACACTCACCTGCTTGGCCACTTAAGGCTCTTCAACCATTCTCATTCCACTTAAGGTGTGGGATTAGGTGTAGTCTGTTGTTGGCACGTATTGGTGCTAATTTCTCATGATTTCACACCCTTTGATATAGCCCATCGGTAAATGTGCTTGCAAGAACTTTCCTATGAGTTTCCTATTGCGGGGTGTTTCTAATAGTAATCCCTCTCTTAAAGGTGACTTAAAGAAATAAAATGTATTTTGAGTGTTTCTCTTGCACCCAAGATCGCACGAAGCACAAAGGGAGAGGATACGTACTCAAAATGCACCAAAGACAAGATCACATGAATCAAGCACTTGTTCGTTTTAAGCCCAAATAAAGATGAATTCTTTTTAAGCATTGAAATCGAAGTGTGAAAGTTGTTTGTTCGATTTTTAACCCCAAAGTAAAGTTTAGTCAGTTTCTAATGTTTGATTTTAATCTAGCTTTGAAATTACCAGATCAATGATTGATTTTAAACCAAAAGTGAAGTGAGTTGGCCTAAAATAGAAAACAAAAGCAACACATGAATGCTCTAGGCTATTTCATTAAGCATTTGAAAATTCATTTTTTTCAATTTTGAGAAGCACTTCTCCAACTCAAATCTAATTATTGTTTGATTCTCATGTGAGCACAAACCATTATTGTTTCTTGATGCCAACCTATTATGCAAAGTAGAAACAAAAAAATTAGATTTTTTTCAAAATCACTACTATGTTAAGATCAAAATACACCATACTAAATACTGATTCAAAAAACTAATGTTTCCAGTCCAAAAGTGAGATCCCCAAGAGTGTTGCATTAATATTCCACATACATAACCTTAAAGGAAACAACATAAAATATATTAGAATTTTATTCAGCTTTCGATCAAATGTACTCCTTTGAATAAGGAAAATTTCATTTTAAAATCGTCCAAAGAAATAAAGAGAATTTGAAGGGATGATGCAAGATTAAAAAAAAAAAAGATTTTAGATTAGAGAGTCCCTTCCACCAATAGACATTGCCAAAGGTTTCCTGGCGTCCTTTATTCCATGAATTTGGTATTAATGAATATGTCCAATACTCAAAATAGATAATGGCATTTATTGCCACTGCTAGAGATAAACTGCACACCACAGAAAGATTACAAAAAGTTTTCTAATGCCTGGGAGAAAGTGCCTATAGCTTCAAGATTCAACATGCCCCCAAAAGATGTGGTCTCATAATTGTAAAATATTTACTAAATGAATATGTGGAAAGATTGTGGCATCAAATTGGGGCATAGGGTGTTTATGCAAGAATAAAGGAGCAATAAATGGTATGATAAACTAATGGCCTACAATAAGGAAAAGAGTCTAATGACACTAAAACTAGCGTATATGTAAGCTGCGTGATTCTTCAATATGATGTTTGTATGTTGAGCAAAGTTTATTTGAAATGAGACTAAAAATTTACTATCACTTTCAATGCAGTAAAGCACATTTTGTAGTAATTGATATCCTTAATGTATTCCACACGTATTATGCAACTTTAATGTAAATACCATATAAATTCAATGAAAGACAAACATCTACGCCAAACCCTCTAGAACATAATCATTTATGACCACAAAATAGAATAGATAACTTATTGAAAGACTATGAAAACCACCAAAAATAAAGCAAACAAGGCACGTAGAGTTTGATATGGCACCTCAACAAGGTACGCTACTATTTGACATGACATTTTGAGAAAATGCATGGCAGAGGATTTGAAGTGGCGGTTGGAGTCATTGGTAGACTATAAAATTAGACAATGATGGCTCCTTATTTTGACATATCTCCTAGCTACAAGAATCTGAGATGGCACCTTCATCTAAGATTTTTTTTTCATGATGATTCATTCAATGCATTTATGGTAGACTTTGACCATGCAATAAATCCACCTCTAGAAGCAACTTTTTTTGCATCTATCAGCTAAAAAGAAGAACTCTAGGCAAGTAGCATCGTGTTAGAGCATCACCACCAAATCCTTACTCCTTGCAACCATTCTAAGAGAAACATAGTTATGGCAAGTAATTGTTAAAGAGAAACATAATTATGGCACCGCAAGTTTGATTTATGGGTACTTGAAATGACATCAAACACATGTAGGGCCACACAAACATAAAATACAATGCTCTCTTCCTCTTATCTCAATGCCAATCAATGCATTAAAAATGCATGGCAATTGAATAACCAGAGACTTTCATTTATCTCCAATCCAATCAATTGAAATTTAATCCACTAGCTATAGAAAATTCATCTAGGCATCAAGATGTGGACATGAAAGAGAATAAAAAAAAATTGTTGGAAAAGAAGCTCATAGATCTACTTCAGATAATCGGTCAGAGACAAACACAACTGTAACACTGATTTCAATTAGATAGTCAGAATAGATCATTGGACACGTTGATAACACTAGAGAGGATGGAAGCATGTGAAGGCTTGTGACATAATTCCTTGAAAAAAATGTGGTCTTCTAGGGGTGCACGTTAATGGATTTGTTTGAAAGGATTTTTTCTTTTTTAAACTTCCATGCAAGATATAATTGGTAGGAAAAGAAAAGAAATGCACCCAAAGCTATTTAAAGGACTTTAAAAGTAATGCAACTGGCATGCATATGACACAACAAATAAAGGATTTTTTATAACTAGTAGATGTAAAATAATATTCAAAAATATTTTAGAATATCATCAATTAGATCAGCATAAAAAAAATGGTCTTTATCATTCTAACTTGACTCAAATTCAAATGGAAAATCATAAGTAATGGGCTAAAATAGTTAAAGTCGAGTTTGAGTGTTTGGAAACTTACATAAAATCTTCAAAGTGTCGTCTACTATCTAAATATACACTCTCATCACATTTTCAAAATACTTCTTTCTCAACTATGTTTTGATAAAATGACAGTTTCATCACTAATAGGGTATATGTAGGATCATCATGGAAAAAATAGGCCCTTAAGTGGCAAAAAATTTAGAAAAATCAGAGTTAGACAACTTGACATAAAAATTTGAATAAGTTATCTATATTATTTCAAAAATATGTAAGAATAGAATATATAGAAAATTGAATGTAGTTTCTAAACTACTAGGTTTTTTTTTTTTTTTTTAAATCTATTTGGTGAAAATTTGAAATTTCAATGTTGTAGTACTTAAATTTCAGGGAAAAAATAAGAAGTAGGTGTCTGTCTGACCACCCTAACCATAATAAAATGATACATACTATTTTTTTTAAAAATATTTTAGACTTAAGTAGAGGAATCATGTCTAGATGTGATGCATGTTTTTTTGTATTTTTTTCCATGCAAATAATTAATTATGAATTTTTAATTTCAACTTTTAAAAAATATAAAAAATCGTATGTCTGACCACCTTAACTTGGTCAAAACTTCATGAAATTCAATTTTTATTTTTTTAATCCTATATTATGTGAAGCATAGAATGTGATGCATGTTTTGGATTCCAAAAATGTGATACCATTTGAAAGCTATATAGATGTTTTTCAATCAGCCTATCAATAAGGACTTTAGTCCTATTTCAAATAGAAAATGAATAATAATTATTAATTAAATTCAAAGTAAATCATAATTTATACTGGCGCAAATTTGAGAATCTCCTTTAAAATCCCTTTTTATTTCATCAATTTTGGGTAAAAAAAAGTTGTCAACCACATACCCTACAAATACCCATCATATTGCCACTTTTTGGACCATCATGATCCTACACATACCCAATACGCAAACAACAACAAAGATTTTATTTTCATATCAAAACAACAAAGATTCTAGTCAAATGTATACAAAAATAATGATGTATCTTTCCTATTGAATGCATTCAAATTAGCCCTAATTCTAGCAGCATTCTATAGATAGTGAAATATGAAAATTGGTAAAAACCTAACACACACATTAGCATGGTTATTGGTTAAAACAAAGCATATATTCAAAAATCTCTATGAAATAATCTAACATGTTTCATATTGCAAAAAAAAAAAAATGAAACCAAGAAAAATCATATGAAAGCATGATGCAAACTCTATCTCATTGTGGATTGGTGCTTCTTCAATGTGGAAAGAAGCCCTTTCCAAATCCTTTGCTAGGCTCCATGATGAAAATGATATGAAAATGCTATGAAAATTGTGAAGTTGTAAAGAGAGATAATAAGATTGTCGAGGAGTGATACAATAGAGATCTCTATTTATAATCAAGAAGGATAAAAGAATGCCAAACATGGAGGATGTGTGGCTAAAAACCAACCATGGAAAGATGCCACTTGTCCAGACGTGAGGGGTTGAGGAATTAGCACATTTTGGTCAATGTGCCAAAGAGGGGGAGATTTGAAATTTGAATTTGATGAAATGATATGTTAAATGCCAATTTTGACCTTCAGAAAAGATATGTAAGACCTCTTAAATGCTTTGTTGGATGTACATGTGAACTTGGAGGGAGATTCAAATTTGGAAGAATATTCTCTTTTTATGCCAAGTTGAAAGAAAATGATAAATTAATAAATCAATAAATTGATTTATTTGTGCAAGTGGGAAAAGCTAGAGGATGTGATGGGTGATTAGGATTAGAATTTTTAGAAATGTAAAATTAACATTGTGCACCCAATTCATGTTCATCCACTCACATTCATAAATCAAATTCAAACTCGTCCATTCATTAGGGTAAATCAAGTTCATTTAATTCAATCTCCTAAGGTCATTCACTTAAATTGAATAAATTAACTTTAATTTAAGCCTATCATTCCTTCTTTGATTAAATAAATCAAACCTTTATTTAATTAAATCTCAAATCACCATTCATCTCCCTTTGATTTAGCTTAAATCCCTAAATCTAAGTCAAATGGGTCAAAGGCATCTAACATCATCTTAATTAATCTAATCCATGATTAAATGCTAATCCTAATCACTTGTATTCTCTAGATTTTTCGACTTGCACATGAAATTGCATTTAATTGATTTATCAAAATATTTATTTACTTTCAACTTGGCATAAAGGGAGAATATTCTCCAAGTTTGAATCTCCCCCCAATTTGGCATGTACACCCAACAAAGCATTTATGAGTCCTTACATGTCTCTTACATGTCCCTTGCCAAAGTCAAACTCAACATTAACTCACAAATTCAAATTTGAAATCTCCCTCTCTTGGGCACATTTCCCGAATCTTGCACACTCCTCAACCACTCACAAGTTGACAAGTGTCCTCATCTCATTGGTCCAATATTATTCCTACATTCATTCATTTGGCTATTCCTCTCATCCAAATAATATATAAATGGAAAGCTTTATTCATCATCAAATCCTCCACAACTCCACAATCTCCACAATCTCCACAATCTCAAGCACAAATGAACCATTTTCATTTGAATCCATATCATCTTAGCATTCCATATCATTCTCCATATAATCTTGAAAGCAATTTCATCATTTAGCTTACCCAAAGGGGTTGGGAAAGGGCTATTTTCCACAATAGCACCAATCCCCCTATGAGATGATGTTTGAGTAATTTAGGAATAGATTTCATGCTTATTTCATTTATAATTTCATGCTAGTTTGGTGATGTTATTGTTTCTTTTGTATTTGCTCAAAAATTTCATAGGGAGAGTGATTATCTCATTTATTCAATGTTGACATATTTCTCCATATTTGTCAATCTTTGGGTGCAGGATTCAAATCTGGCTAGTATCTTATAGAATATGATGAAGGGAAAGCTTATTCTTACACTCCTTTCAAGTAGGCTAAATCTCCCTCTAGTAGAAGATTTTCCTCTTTTTCAAACTATGCAGTATGGTGTACTGACAGCAATATAAATATGATTGCGGTGACCTAGATTCAGCTACCAAATTAAATTCTGCCTACTGCTGTGTTTTGTCTACACATCTATAACTGCAAGAACTCGAAAGAGTATAATGAATTCACAATTGCTAGTGGGAAGGGATGTGGTATAAATGAAGGCAGTTATTCATATGCATCTTTCACACGCATTGTCTATGCTTTGTCCATACTGCCGCCTTTATGATACCAATGATATTTTTCTTGTTATGACACATCATTCACTCAACACGAAATGTGTTGTTTTCTATCTTAGGACTGTGCATTTATATCATGCACATGCATTGCTTGTATAAGTTTATGGATGTTCCTTATGATACACTAGTATTTATATCACGTTACTTAATTATGTCAGTCTTTATTATGCTGCTCATGGCTGTAGATTATGCCAATATCCACTTCAACTTAGGAAGAAATTTGTGAGCTCAATCTCTGATGAATGAACTATGTGTATAAACCCTCACTCATGCCATATCTTTCTTGAATAACATGTCTTTAAAATCTCGAATGATGGAGACTGGTGGACTTGAATTTAAGACTAAATAAGATAGCTACTTTGTGGTGACATTCAAAGCACATAGGGGTGGACTTCGAGGGAGTTGTAGATTATATTCAAGATGACTTAGGAAGATCAAAAACTTTATGAAAATTAGATAGTTGGAAGGAATTATCATGTAGGGATTTTCAAAACTTTTGAAATCCTTTCAATTCATCTTTGATGTTTACATTTAATTTTTAGATAGCATCATATTTTTTCATCACTTGAGCAATATTGATTGTTATTTTTTTCTTTTTTTATTATAAGTCAATAATCTTGCATGAAGAACTCATAACCCTTGTCTGATATTTTCTTAAATATTTGGCATGTCTTGTGTTTCTTTTATCATTTTGCAAATACATGCATAACTCATATCTGTAATGTTTATAGGTACAAAGGAAAATGAAGGAGAAAAGCGAAGGAGGATAATGAAGGATAACGAAGGTGAAGGTTGAAATCAAGCATTGGAGTTGGACAAAAATGAAAGAAAAGTTGGAGTCAAAGATTCAAGCATCAAACCTGAAACCCAAAAGCGTTTTTAAATGCTTTGAGCTTCCGTCACCTACCTTAATTTTCTATTTCATGCTAACTCATTTTTAGTTTTGGGCCTTAAAATGAACATTTCAAAATGCTTGGAGAGTTTATCATGTGCTTTAATTTTCTGTTTTAGGCTAACTCATATTTTGTTTGGTGCTTTAAAACAAAATTCATCATTGCTTTGAGGCCTAAAATGAACATGTGTTTTTCATGTTTCGTAATCTCTTATGCAAAGTAATTTCATCTAAAAAGGCGTATGCACTTCTCTTGCACTTCACAGCGATCTAGAGAATAAAAAGTCTTTTTGATGACATTAAGTTGCATAAAAGATTGCCTCCACACTTTGATTTGGGTTTAAAATTGAACAACATCTTGTGCGAGTGTGAGTAGAGCATCATCGCATATATTCTCTTTCTTTCTGTGGTCAAAGATTGATCGAGTTACGTATTTTGTTTTTGCTCACTTTTGTCTATCTTAGAGGGCCTACCTTGGGGAAAAAGTACTCACCCAAGGGAATGACTCAACCGGTAACACTCTAAAGCCAAGAGTATTTCCAGCCTGGATATAAATGTGGGTATTGGAAGAAACACCAATATCATGTGGTTGATTTCAACGAGATGGATCTAAAAGGGGACTCTCGCCATATGGGTCAATCTCCATGAACAGAAAGATCGAACTAGAACCCTTGTTTTGTAGTGAACAATTGATCCATTGAGCAAGTTTATCAAAGTGGTGCATTGGAACTTAGATTCCAAGAAGTTACTTTCCATGTCTGATCTTGGTTAAAGTATAGAGGTTAAGACTTCATTCTTAACATACCTTTATACTCTTTCCTTGGTTGCACATAAAAACATCTCTTCTATGAAGGGGATGAGGCAATCCCACTATAAAAACTGTACCCATTGAGCTAGGATGTCATATTACTTGTGGTTTGAGAACACAGTGCTTTTATCCAAAACATTGAAACCAACATTCAATGAATCATCAAAATTGCAAACCCTTTAGGAGAGGCAAATATCCTTGAAAAAATTCACATGTTATTGCTTTCCCTTGGGATTCATGTCCTTAGAGGCTTCTAAACATTTGGATTTCATCTCAATTTGCTTCTACTAAAGTCAACTTGAGGTAACCTTTTCTTTGATTTCCTCGACTTCCGCATAATGCACTTTGTGGGATGAAAGGGAATTAAGACATTGGAAATTTAGTTGAAAACCTAATCAAGAGTGTGTTTTTGGTAAAAAGAATCCATTAAGAAAAGATTAAATCAATTGGACCACACATATGTGCTTGGCATCTTTTGGTCGTATTGTTTTCATGCAAACATTGGTCTTTTGATTTTGAGTTACTCTTAGACAAAGGCATGTTCTTCACTATCTTGGTCTCATAAACAAGTCCTTCCTAGGTTCATTTAGGATCAAATCAAACATTTCACCCATCTCAAACATTTATCAAAATCCATCCCACCAAACAACTTTAGATCTTTGGAAACATCATTATCTAGACATGGGTACATCCTCAAAATCTAAACCACCTTGTTTAGTTACGTGTATGAGAATGAATCCTTTCTCATACATTTAATTGAATTCAGAATCTTGTTGAAAAAATTCATCCTAAGATCACATCCAACATCTTAGGGTTTACAAGTTCATCATCCAAATCAAACCAATCAAAATCAAAACCCTAAGTCTAGCATCGATCCAAGGTCCCTAAACATTCGACACTCATATCAATTACACCTTTCATCCTTAATCTCATCATTAGTCCTAAGAACCTTAGAGGTCACTTTTGCAACAAGGTCAAAACACAAGAGGAACATGGAATACAAACTTGATCCATACATCATGAGTAATCCAAGTCAACCAAACTTTCAAAGCCTTATAATGCCAAATGATTATCAACACTCACACTTATACAATCCATACATGGGATCATTACCTTCTACAAATGTCAATGGAACAACAAGTGTGAGTATTCCCAAATCAAATATTGGAAGAACTTTCCCGATGGTAGATCTAAATCCAAATCTACAAGTTTTCCTACCGAACAATCAATGCATGAGCCTTCAAACAAACAACATCATCCCACCAAATCCCTACATGCCAAGTACAAGTTTTCCAAACATGAATCCAATAAACTTTGGGATGTATACATTTACAAATCATACAAATATTCCAAACATAAAAAATGGTCAATTTCAACCTATCATGCCAAATCTGAGTGTCATCCCAAATCAAAAAATTGTCCAAAATCAAACACAAGTACACACTCCAAATCTGCGTGAACAAAAACCAAATCAACTATATCAAGGGATTCAAGATCAAAATCAAGATCAACTTTGGCAAGATCAAATTGCTACACTTACCAAAATAGTCGAGTCATTGTGCTAAGAGACATCTCCACCACCATTACCCATATCAACATCATTCCTTGGTTTAGGGCTTCCCCCTTTACCTAGCACCAATCACTCCATCCAAATCAATCCATCTAACACTAATCAAGTCATCACATCGG
Organism: Sequoia sempervirens; assembly: GCA_007258455.2. NCBI lineage: Eukaryota > Viridiplantae > Streptophyta > Pinopsida > Cupressales > Cupressaceae > Sequoia > Sequoia sempervirens. The sequence continues at coordinate 106,426 of VDFB02100857.1, read as the reverse complement.
AACCTTTGAATATACCATCAACATCACACCAATAGATGGTATCCAATCAAACGACAACATCAATCCCAAAAAATAAAAACACGGTCTCCCAAGGACCTATCACCTCATTCATTCCAACCATCATGATCACTTCAATAATTCCAACCACCACTCTCACACCCATCATATCTCAACCCCTCACTACCATGATCGCTCGAAGCGTATCTCAACCACTTGTCACTACATCCAACATGATTCCAAATCCACCACCACTACCACCAAAACCAAACATAGCAAGACAATATGGCATTGCACTAAAAGTTCACCAAGCCTACCAAAAGGCCATCCAACAATATCTATCCATGCAACAAGAAAAGCAAGCCCAACAAGTGCAACAAGCCTCTCAAGCTACCCAACAAACACAAGTACAAACATGAAAAATGATAACCATTGCAAACAATGATCAAAATCTATCAATCAATGAGCACCTTGAAGTTGTGTCTACTTGATCCAATGATCAAATCAACATAGGTCAAGAGTCACTTTTCAATCATGATCAAAATCCACCAACAATACTCGACAATGATCCAATTCAAGAAGTGTCAACATCATTTGACCCCATGATTGAAAACATTGAAATTGTTGAAAACAATGTTCAAGATCTCTCCATCAATGAGCATCTTGAAGATGTTTCCACCCCATCCAATGATCAACTCACCATACATCAAGAGCCACTTTTTAGTGATCTATTTCAAGGAGTGTTAGGATTATTTGATCCTATCGACATAATACATGATCCGTTGACCTATGATCATGTTGTAAATGTATCCACATCGCCTTATAAGTTAGAGGACATATCTCAAGAATTTATTCCAAAGCATGATCAACATCTTTCACCAAAGTCTAGCAATGGTCCTTTTCAAGACATGTTGACCCCCTTCGACCTCATGATTACAGATACTGAAGGAACCCTGAACTCGACACTTGAGGATATTGAACCACTTACCATGTATAATGATGACATCCAAGAACCCTTTGTAAGCAATTCATCCTTTGAAATTGACCCATGTCAAGAAATTCATCCAAAGCATGTCGAAAGCAACTCTAAAATCATTCAAGATCAAGAATTTGTATCTTCAAGATACTACAATGATCTCATGGAAACTCTCCCATCTATGCAAGATGATCATATCCATGTAGCACATACTCCTCCATCTACCCATGAGATGCTTTCTACCGATGGACACGTAGATGATCTTCATTCAGAATAGGATTCCTTTACTCCTGATAGTATTACACAAAAAGAGTATGTTATTGATTCGTACAATCAAGCTGAGTTATCATCATTAGGATCAAATACATCCCAAATCCAGATTGAAGACATCATGAATAAAGATATCCAACATTATCCACTCAAGGAAATGAGTCAGACATAACAGTATAATTCAGAGTTAGCAGAGCGACAAATTGAAACAATGTCATTTATAGTGGTCATTTGTCAGAGCATGTTTACTGAACAAGGCATCTCAGAACAGGTAGAATCAAAGCATGAAGGTACTACTTCCACAATACTGGGGGCAACTTCATCTCAAGCAAACGTCAACATAGGGAGCATGAAGAATCCTTATGATGAAACCAATGCCAATACTACAACCAGCCACATCATAAATCTTCATCCACCCATCACCCCATCCATGAATTGGGACCAACTTCAAAAGAAATATTTGAATCAAAATACGAAGAATGTTATCAAAGAAAAAGAAGATGAGAAGCATAATGGACAAATCAAATACAAATGGATACCAAAGAATACAAAGAAAGATCATCCCTATCAAACTCCATCAGTCAAAGAAACTATGGGGAAAAATAAAAAAGGGATAAGTATCCATCAAAGATGTCCACACGATGTACAAAGTGTATCAAGCAGTTGGTCATAATTCCATGCACACTTTCGTTGTCACGCCCCGCCGTGCGAACCCCAAAGGAACTAAAACAATGGAACAATTTTTTTTTTTTTAAAGAATAATATAACATACTTAAGTATTATAACATAACAATGTATTAAGAGGCACACTTGTTCCAATGGGGTACACGAAGTGACATGACTATTCTAACCCATAACACGATAACATGCTAAACCATAATTAAACAATTACATAAATCCATTCATTCTCACTTCATCATTTACATATCCATTGAACAATAACTACATTCAAGACATAAGTACATATGATAACACATGAGATGATAAAGATATAAAGTGTTGCATATTTCGATAGATACAACATAACGTAACCAATTGTTACAAGTGACAATTCTTGAATACATACAGGGCCTGAATATACATCACATCCCAAATAATAATGAAATACAAATAACTGAAGATACATCTCAATAACTACATATCCAAATTACATCGAGGTCACCCCATCACACGTGGGAGACGATACATCAATAAAAATATTAAATACATTACAACTAAAGTATATACAACTATCTGGTACGTAAGAATAATTGATTCATCAACATCTTCCAAAAGCCCTGCAATGAAAATACACCTGCAAAAGAAGGGGAACCCAACGGGGTGCGAAGCACGTTCCACCCAACCACCCCCGTGCTGAGAGTAGACAAGGAAGGGTCCCCGACCAAGTACGACTAACAAAACAAAGACTAACTCCAAGAAGAATAACTTAACACCAGAGACCACATAGAACACAACAATGGAAAATCCAAAAGGCACAACAAACCATTGAAGAACATAACAACCAGGCATAAACGCAACCTCAATGAAAACTCGAACATAGTACTGATTATTACTTACAACAATAGCCAAAGACAAATCAATAAAACACTTCCAGAGGACTTCAGTAACTCAACATAAACAGAATGTTAGACGAGAGTGTCATCGCATGGTTTCACATGGATTCTCCAGACAACCTATTACAAGGTGCCGCCTCCATCTCTACATGGATTCTCCAGACAACCCAGTTAAGGTGCCGCTTCCATCTATGGTTCTCCAGACGGCCTATCTCAAGGCGCCGCTCCATAGGGTCACTCATGCGGAGTCATTGACCTTTCGTGAGGACAAGGTAATGACCTTGCCAACCACGGCCTTCTCAGTCCCCTTTAGTCTGTGAGAGCACTAACAGGTGGACGAGGCTTCACAATTATCTTATTAGTATTTAATCCCACCCGTGGTTTATTACTTAAGTTATCACTTATTAATCCAACTCTATGTGGGTTACCCTGACAGCCCCTTTGTGCGCCGGCCCCCACTAGAGCCACTCTCTCTCTAAACACTCTAGCACAAGAATATCCAACTCACAGGATTATATCAACAAGGAAAACCGAACCAACAATGGCTCAATCGCGAGGCACAACCCTCTCGCCCAAAATCACATGTACGACATTCATAAACGATCCGATCCAAGTATACATCAATACCACATCCGAAGCCAAAACATATGGACAACATCAAAATACAAGATCGAACACAGATACAATATCCTCGCCTTTGGAAGTCCTAAACACGACTTAGACTCCTATAACTGAAAACATTGATTCTAGGGTTCTTCCACATGACCTAAACCCAATTCAAAGAACATCAACTAAAATAGAATAAAATAAACAATCTCAAGAGTGAACAAATCATAGAACCACGCCAACAACTACAACACAATGAACTTCACCAACGTCGCAAATCAACATCTCAAGAAAATTTGATTAAATTCAAAGCACAACTTATTTCTACTTCACACGATAATACTATACCGTTGGATCATTTATTCTTAGCCAATCAATTTAATTACAATCACATAACTTAATTTCAATTTACCCAATTAAACTATAACATTATGATTTGTAAAAATAGTCTTATAACTTCTAAATCTTTGCATAATAAATCTATTATATAGATATTAAAATATACATCCGATTTTTTTATTTTTTTTATAATAAAATTAATATATTCATATTTCAACAATTATTTTATGAACAATTTCAAGTTAAATCATATATTTAAAAAATAAATATTATTAAATAAACTAATAATTAAAATAACACTAATATATATGCAAATATATATTTATTTAAATTCAATATAAACTTAATAATTAAATATATATATATATTATATATTATATATATATATATCTATTAAATAATATATAATATATAATATATATATATTAATACATACATGTAAATATAACAATAAAGCGAAATTCATTTAAATTTAAAATGATTTAAAACAAATAATAAAAAATTTCGAAATAAATAAACATGGTATTATTAAAGCCTCTGTCGGCCTGTGGTACGCGGTACCACAGTCGCCTGTGGTACTGCGTACCACAGGGGACAGGGCCGCAGTACGTTGCCCTGTCGGCTGCGCCCAGCAGCCTCGGCTGCTGTGCGCGGCCGACGGTGGCTGCGTACAGCAGCCTCCGTGGGCCGTGGGGGGGGGGTACGGCTCCAGCCGGCCCCCATTACCAACTTTAAAATTTTTATTTATTAAAATTTATTTAATAATTTTCTTTTTAAAAATTTTATTATACTTTCAAAAAAAATTCTTTTATAATTTCAATTCGCCCATTAGGGCACGAAAACCAAAAATACAGAACACATTTAAATTTATATATTTACGTTTTTATATTATATTATTTTATTTTAATACTCCAGAACAATAACTCAACACAAAGTATAATATATTCACATGAATAGAAAACAGAGTATATATATATATATATTTTTTTATTTATTTATTTATTTATTTTTTTATATAAGAAGATTCAGAACCAAATCAGAGAGATGGTTTTCCTTCAGAACAAATTTCAAAATACAAAATATAATCACAAAATAGATCAGACAAATAAATTCGATCTTCAAACAAGGATGGATTTCGTTTTATTTTCAACAATAATTTTCACTACTCATCTATATTGAAAAGTTTCGAACAGGTTCAATGAAAGTTTTCTACAGAAGATTTAATATGGTTTTCAATAGAAATCATCCAAAATATAACATAACCAAACAAAACCCTCTTTCACACAACATATTGATTTAAAATATTACAAACATGATTTTCTTTACAGAAATAAAAATAAATAAAATAAATGATAAATTTTATGGAACCTGGAGTCCTTCGTTTGCAGAAGAAATCCTTCTGTAGCCTTTCGAATTCCTCCTGCAGATCCTTCTCGAGCGCCTCCTGCAACTCTCTTTCGAATCTGTCTATCTTCCAATCAATTATTTTCTCCAAAGTTTTTCAACACCAACTCTTTTCTTTTCTTTTTCTTTTATTTTTCCTTTTCAGATCCCAGAACAACAGAGTAGAGGTTTTCTCTGTGTGAATAATCTTCTCATAAAACAATAATAAAACAAAATAAAACTCCATAAAGCTTCCATGCTTTCTTTTCTCAAAAAGCCTCCTTCCTATTGGTCCTTTTCAGCTTTTAAAAGCACAAAATTTATCTACAGTTTTTATTTAATAGAATTTATTTAAACAAGATATTATCTATGCTAATTTAATATTAATAAAAGATATTATTCAATTATCTTCAACAATATTTATTTAATTTAATTATAATCAACAATATTAATTTAAAATAATTATTTACTCTTTTAATAAATTAAATCACTTTTTAATTTATAATATATTTAAATTTAACCATTTAACTAACACACAATTAAATCAACCAACTAAACAACTTTAATCCATCAACTTATAAAATAACGTTAATTAAATAAACATGAACCATAAATCACTGAATACTTCAACAAAACAAATTACACAAACAACGAAAATGCAAACCACAGTCATAACGTGACTCACAACAGAAGACGACTTGGGACGGGGACGCTTCCAAACCTACTCCCTTTTTCAACATTTTTACCCGTTGGGCTAGTTTATTGCTCGCCCTGTCCTGCCGAAGCAGGTGGAATCGAGACTTATTCCTGCAATCCTGCATCCAAGCAAACGTCAAACAGCACATGTATACATATATATATAACTCAACATCCTACCGTGAGAAGGAATCGCAGTGTAGCAGGGCACTCATGAACGAGTGATGCTACCCTGTCCTCTCACCTAATCTACTCTAACAATTTCAATGTCAATAGTAACTAACATTTCTAATCCAATAGATCATAAGATAACATTATACTAAACTACTGCATCATACTAATTACTAAACATCTGCATTATAAAGTAACACATAATTCTAATCATATGATCATAGAATTATCACATTGACATATAAAACATTCGAGAGAAAACATTGCATAGTAAAATAATCCAAACTCTACATATAGAGTATCATAATAATAATATCAATTGTAGCAATCAATTAAACTACACAACCACACACACTAAAACGATGAATCCATCACCAACACAATCCAGTATCACACTAACAAATAAAAGCAAACAATAGTAGTAAATAGTATCAAAAACATGGGGGTATTACATTCGTATCCACCCATCATTGCTCATCTTCCCAAGTTTGGAGAGTCAAAGATGCCAAGATGTCAACTAATCCATCTCTTATCCCTAAAAACACTCCATCCACACCTCCACACATGATATCCAATTCTCAAATTGACCATGTATTAGCAATGACCCTTCAGCATAAGGATTCAGAAGGCACTCTATCACGATGTGTGCACAGAGACAAAGTTAACCCTAGTATCAATGAAGCAAATCAAGAATCCCAAAAGTTGCATTCAAGTGCATGTATTTTAGCAAAGCAACTTCTTCAGGAAAGATACTAATGACACATTATGACAGGGGCATCTATATCAGAAACACCTTATGATTTAGCATGAGCTTCAAATCTTTAAGAAAAATAAAAAAATAAAAAAATATGAAAATCCAAAACAAAATTAGGAAAAGGATTGAAAATAGTAAAGAGAAAAAAATCATCCTCTAGTGAAAACCATATGGGTGGTGCTTTGGGAAAGACCATGAAGAAAACCTCACAAATAGGCATCATGTGTAGAATCAAGCATCTACATGTGCTACTTCAGGTGAAAGCATCTTATCCCATCCATAATAAATCAAGCATTCCATCCATCTTATCCATAATAAATCCATCCATCCATAAACCATTGATCCAATCCATTTGCATATATTTGCATCCATCATCTTAGTTATCTTGATCTTGATGAAGTTTGGGGCACACTTTATAGTTGCTTATGGTAAACATCTTGACATGGGTCATTTTCATTGATCCTATCCTATGCAGTATTATTTGAGCCATGAAGCATTATCCAAATGAGCATTCCTTATCTGAACATTGTATCTTCTCGCAAGATAATCCTTGGCATCCTTTGTGTGCTTTCCATATCCATCCATCCATACACCTATCCAAGCATCCATCCAAATGGTAGTCCATACACTGCTAGACACTAGGGGAAAATGTTCGCATCTTGCTTTAAGAATAAATCTTGATCTATATCCTCCAACTTATGTGGTGATCCAAACATTGGAAAACATGAAACCAAATTGGTCAAAGCATTTGTGATCCAAAATCCAAATCACTAGCCCATGACACATTTTGACAAGAAGACATTCTTTATCAGTCTTCATATTTCATTGAACATGGATCCAAATAATCAATATCAGTCACATCTAATGCACCCTTCAAAAATCACATAAAATCATTCAAAAAAATTTGTTCGAAATCAAACTTCATCAATCCTGATCAATCGAATCCAATCAATCCATAATCTTGGGTTATCCTTCCCGATCATTGTGTTGATTAACATTATCCTTGCATTGTTGTGCATCCTCAACAATGTTATCATCATCAATCTTGATCAATCAATCCTTGAATTGTTGTGCATCCTCAACAATGTTATCATCATCAATCCTGATCAATCAAATCCTTGCATTGTTGTGTACCCTCAGCAATGTTATCATCATCATCAATCCATCGATTCGATCAGTCAACCTTAGCTTGGTTTTTAGAAAAATCCCAAACAAAGCACTGATATCACCACACATGTCCATATCCAAAAACATCAGAAAATCCAAAAACATTCAAAACATATCAAAAAATAAAAAACACTCAAAAAGTCAGAAAACATCAAAAACATTAGAATCCAAACTACATCGTCTCTAAGCTTAAATTTAGCAAGGCTCATCTTTTAGCAACCCCTGGGACATCAAAATCCAAAAATATTAAAAAAAAAACATCAAAATCCAAAAACATTCAAAAAAACATCAAAATCCAAAAACATTCAAAAAACACAAAATCCAAAAACATCCATAAAATCTTAGAAAACCCCAAAACATTTGTAAAACCTCAAAAAATACCAAAAACAACCTCAAAACATTCAAAAAACATCAAAAACATCCAAATATTTGAAAAAATCCATCTATCACATCTTGCGTGCACCCGCAATAATCAATCATCCATAATAAACTGATAGTCACCTTCATCCTTTGGAAAAAAAATAGAAACAATCACAGCAATTGGAAAAAGCAAACTTCAATTGTAAAATCTAAATCGAAGCAATAAACTGTTAAAACAATATCAAACTCTTGATAATTTTCAAACATGTTAGTCCACTTTATATCAATAGCCTATCAATCAACTTATCAAAACATCATCCTATACAGTGCATGTCCTAGGATATATCATTCCGACAATGGGCATCATTTTGGATATCACTTGGATTCTTATCCTATCAAAACAAATCCCTTTGGCTAGAGATATGAAGAACATTGGCTTGTTTGCAAACTTGATCTTTTCTTTTGATTTATCTTATTGTGCTCATTCCAAGGACCTCTCGATGATATCCATACGAAGGATTTAGAGAGATAGGAATGGGGCAATGATCATTATCTTTTGTCTGTTGTGCTTGTTGGACGTTCTTGTAAAATAACTTGGCGAATACTTGCTTTGTTAGGTATGTCCTAGCAAGGTTTCTGTATGTCAAGTGTGAACAAGAATCCTCCTATCTGTTTGTTGAGTCAAAGTCCATTGCACTAGGTACAATGCCATCCTGGTTCTTTATACCTTGATGCATCATATCTACATGTGTAATCAAACATAAGGTAAGTAGCCCTTTTAAAATCCCAATCCTTGATAAGAAAATCTATCATCATCATCTATCATCATCATCATCTCTAATAAAGTCTCGTTCGATCATGGATTTGTTGGATCCTCTTGTCATCATCTCATTTCTGCGCTAACATAACATCACCAATGCATCCATCATGCATCCATCATGCATTCATCCTACATTCACAAAACTGTCAGCATACCATATATCATTCATATCATACATAATAGGAAACATCAATCATTTCACATGCATTGCATTTGCATCATCATCATAATATAGATCTGTTAGTCTAAGCATCTGCATAAATCAGCCATTGCATAATCATAGCATATCACATCATCAATCTCATCCATCTCACATCATATCATCATTTAAGTTGTTTAGGATAATATAGATTTTTTATTCTAAGCATCTTAAAACTATCTCATTTTCATCTTAAAATCATCTCATCATAACCATCCATTTTGAACCTCTTTATCGCGAGATCGACCCTCAAATCAAATCTTTTCGCTTGATCTCTCAAGGGGGAAATGTACCAATGTACTTTCCGCTGGGGCATCCAATAAATCAGGCTTTCCACTGGGGCATCTGAAAAATTAGGATTTTTTTAATTTCGATCGTGGCAAGTTTATTCTTTGAACCAACGCAACAAGTACATTGCTTCAAAGGGGCAAAATGTAGACATGCAAAATTAACATCGTGCGCCCAATTCCCGTTCATCCTCTCACATTCATAAATCAAATTCAAACTCGTCCATTCATCAAGGTAAATCAGGTTCATTTAATTCAATCTCCTAAGGTCATTCACTTAAATTGAATAAATTAACTTTAATTTAAGCCTATCATTCATTCTTTGATTAAATAAAGCAAACCTTTATTTAATTAAATCTCAAATCAGCATTTATCTCCCTTTGATTTAGCTTAAATCCCTAAATCTAAGTCAAATGGGTCAAAGGCATCTAACATCATCTTAATTAATCTAATCCATGATTAAATGCTAATCCTAATCACTTGTATTCTCTAGATTTTGCCACTTGCACATGAAATTGCATTTAATTGATTTATCAAAATCTTTATTTACTTTCAACTTGGAATAAAGGGAGAATATTCTCCAGGTTTGAATCTCCCCCTAATTTGGCATGTACACCCAAAAAAGCATTTATGAGGCCTTACATGTCTCTTACATGTCCCTTGCCAAAGTCAAACTCAACATTAACTCACAAATTCAAATTTGAAATCTCCCTCTCTTGGGCACATTTCCCAAATCTTGCACACTCCTCAACCACTCACAAGTTGACAAGTGTCCTCATCTCATTGGTCCAATATTTGTCCCACATTCATCCATTTGGCTATTCCTCTCATCCAAATAATCTATAAATGGAAAGCTTTATTCATCATCAAATCCTCCACAACTCCACAATCTCCACAATCTGAAGCACAAATGCACCATTTTCATTTGAATCCATATCATCTCAGCATTCCATATCATTCTCCATATAATCTTCAAAGCAATTTCATCATTTATCTTATCCAAAGGGGTTGGGAAAGAGATATTTTCCACAATAGCACCAATCCCCCTATGAGATGATGTTTGAGTAATTTAGGAATAGATTTCATGCTTATTTCATTTATAATTTCATGCTAGTTTGGTGATGTTATTGTTTCTTTTGTATTTTCTCAACAATTTCATAGGGAGAGTGATTATCTCATTTATTCAATGTTGACAGATTTCTCCATATTTGTCAATCATTGATAAATGTACGGTTTTATCTCTCACATCATTAATCATGGATTTTATTAAGTAAGATGAGGATTAGGGGTTTTGACCCATTTGACTTAGATTTAGGGATTTAACTAAATTAAAGGGGGTGAAAGGTGATTTCAGACTTGATTAAATAAATATTTGATTATTTAATCAAAGAGGATGTTGTTAGGCTTAAATTAAATAAAGTTAATTTATTCAATTTAAATGGATGACCGTAGGAGATTAATCAATTAAACTTCGTTTATTTAATTGACAAGCGAATATCATTATGCATGATTTCAATTTTACGTGTCTACAAGGGGCATCTACATCACCAACACCTTGTGATTTAGCATGAGCTTAAAATATTTCAAAAAAAATTAAAATATATATATATATATATATATATATATATATATATATATATATATATATATATATATATATATATATATATGAAAATCCAAAAAAAAAATTAGAAAAAGGATTGAAAATGGTAAAGAAAAAAATTGTCCTCTAGTGAAAACTGCATAGGAAGCACTTTGGATAGGTACCATGATGAAAACTTGGCAAACAAACCTCACGTGTAGAATCGAGCATCTACATGCGCTATTTCAAGTGAAAGAATCTCATCCCATCTATAATAAATCTAGCATTCCATGCAGCTCACCCATAATAAATCCATTCATCCATTAACCGTTTATCCAATCCATTTTCATCCATCTACATCCATCATCCATGTTATCTTGATCTTGATGAAAGTTTGGTGTACACTTTACACCCGCTTATGGTAAACATCTTGACATGAGTCATTTTCATTGATCCTATCCTATCCCAACAGTATCGGAGCCATAAAGCATCATTGAAATGAGCATTCCTTATTCAAACACCTTATGCTATTACAAGATAATCCTTGGCATCATTTGCATGCTTTCCATAGTCATCCATCCACAAGCTTATCCAAGCATCCATCCATGACATTCCATACATTGCTAGACATAGGGGTTAGATATTTACATCTTGCTTCACGAATAAATCTTGATCTATATCCTCCAACTTATGTGGCAATCCAAACATTGGCAAACGTGAAAGCAAATTGGTCAAAGCATTTGTGAGCCAAAATCCAAATCACTAGCCCATGGTATATTTTGATGAGAAGCCATTCCTTATCAATATTCATCTTTCATTGAACATCAATCCAAACAATCAATATCAGTTGCATCTAATTTTCACTTCAAACATCACATCAAATCATCCAAAACATCTTTTGTTTCAAACCAAGCTTCAAAATCTTGATTGGTCAAATCCAATAAAAAAAATCATCTTGGGATATCCTTGTGTTACTTAACACTATCCTTGCATTATTGTGCATCCTCAACAATGTTATCATCATCATTCTTGATCAATCAAATCTAATCAATCTATCATCATCTTAGGATATCCATCTCAATCCTTGTGTTGTTGTGTATTCTCAACAATGTTATCATAATCAATTCATCAATCAAATCAATCAACCCTAGTTTTCAACAAAATCCTAAACAGAGCACTGATATCATCACACATATCCATATCCAAATCATCAAAATCATGCAAAAAATCCAAAAACATAAAAAAATAGAAAAATCCAAAAACATTAAAAAATATATCAAAATCCAAAAACATTCATAAAACATCAAAAAACACAAAAATCCAAAAAATCATTCATAAAATCTTAGAAAAGACAAAAATTTGGAAAATCAAAAAATCAAAACATTTGAAAATCTCAAAAAATACCAGAAACAACATCAAAACATTGCAAAACTCCAAAATTATCTGAATATTTGAAAAAATCCATCTGTCTCATCTTGCTTTCACCTGCAATAAACATCACTCATAATAAATGAATATCATCCTCAACCATTGGTGAAATAGTTGGAAACAAGTCTAGCAGGTGAAAAAGTGAAAACTAAAAACGTCAAGTCTCAAGTTTAAGTTAGTACATAAACAAGTTGGTCAACTCTTTGTGTCAATAGCCTATCATCCAATCAATAATATTTCAATCATCTGATAAAATCATGTCCTAGGATGTATCCTTCCTACAATGGGTATTATTTATCAGAAAGAACACTTTGGATAAATGAAATGATGTGCCACCATCCAATAACATGTCCTAGGATGTATCCTTCCTACAATGGGCATTATCTTTTGGCAATAGTTTTAGTTCTTATCCTTAAAAACATATTTCCTTTTGGTTAGCGGTATTGAAGAACATCCACTTGTTTGGTTACTTTATCTTTGTCTTTTGACTTATCTCTTTATGCTCATTCCAATAACCTCTCAATGATATCCAAAAAAATGGATTTAGAGAGATAGGAATGGGGAAACGATCATTATCTTTTGTCTACTATGGTTGTTGGACATTCGTGTAATATAACTTGGTGAATACTTGCTTTGTTACATATGTATGTAGGGTGTTTTCGAGTAGCTTGTTGACTATTACATTGATAGGTTATGCCTTTCCATGTTTTGGTCTGAGATATTTGAAACTTCTAAAGTGCATCCTAGCAAGGTTTTTGTATGTCAGGTGTGAACAAGAAAATTCCTATCTATTTGTCAAGTCAAAGTCCATCACACTAGGTACAACTCAATTTTGGTTCTTTATACCCTGATGCATTGTAGCTATGTGTGTTATCAAACGTAAGGTAAGTAGCCCTTTTAAAGTCCCAATTATTGATAATAAAATCATCTATCATCATAATCATATCTAATAAAGTCTCGACCGATCATGGACTTGTTGGATCCTCTTGTCATCATTTCTTCTTTCTTCTCTCCACACTAACATGCTATCATCATCACCATTGCATCCATCCTGTATCCACAAACAATCAACATTCTGCACATCATCCCATATACATGTTCATCATCATAATATAGATATGTTAATCTAAGAATCTTATAAAACCATACATTTGCATAAAACATCCATTGCATAATCATATAGGCATTATCACATCATCCATCTCATCCATCTCACATGCATTGCATTATCATTTAAGTTGTTTAGGATAATATAGATTGGTTATTCTAAGCATCTTAAAACCATCTCATTTGCATCATCATAACCATCCATTTTGAACCTCTTTATCATGAGATCGACCCTCAATTCGAATCTTTTCGCTCAATCTCTTGATGGGGCAATGTACTAGTGTACTTCTTTCCACTGGGGCATCTGAATAAATCATAATTTTTTAAAATTTTGATCATGGTAGGTTTATTCTTTGAACCAATATAGAAAGTGCATTGCTTCAAAGAGGGGTGAAATGTAGACATGCAAAATTAACATCATGCATTTAATCAAGTTCAATAATTTAACCATTCATCAAATAAATCGAGTCTATTTGATTTATCTCTAAAGTCATCTATTTAAATTGAATAAATAAACTTTATTTAATGCAAGTCTATCATTATCCATTTTTGATTAAATAAATCAAATCTTTATTTAATTAAATCTAAAAAACATCATTCATCTCTTTTTTGATTTAGTTTAATCTTTAAATCTAAAGCAAAAAGGTCAAATCACCTAAATCCCTCACTAAATTAATCTAATTCGGATTCATTTAATTTTACTCATGTAACATTCTCTATATTTTCCAACTTACACAACTATAGCATTTTAATTCATTTATAAAATCCTCATTTTCCTCAACAAGGCATCTTTGGAGAATATTCCCTCAAGTTTGAATTTCAAAACAAGTTGACTTGTCCCTTCCAACATGGCATTAACTCCCATCTTACATGTCCCCCACTTGGCATTTAAGTCCCTTTTTCTCCCTCCAACAAGCTAAATTTGAATTTGAAAAGGCCAACTAATCTCATTTATTTGCACATTGACCAAGACTTCCACATCCTCCATCCACTCACAAGGTGACAAGTCTCTCCTTCCTATTAGTTGAATCTTTAGTCCCACATTCACCCATTTTACATGTCTCTCCATCATTCTCTCCTATAAATATAGAACTCATCCTTTGCATTGGATCATCCACACCTTGAGTATTTGCATTATATTCAAGAATCACATATCTCCATCATCAAGAACTTATCAAGGATTGGGGAAAGGCTTCTTTCCACAAAATCACCAATCCACTATGAGATATGATTTACTTCATGTTTTTTTGTATGCTTTTAATTAGTTTATCTATTCCTTTGTTGTTTTGATTGCATTATGAGGCATGTTGAGTTATTTGACTGTTTTCTTTCTTTTAAAATACTAATAATGCTTTGTGTGTTAGGATTTTAGCCATTTGCATATTTAGCATCCACAACATTTTCCTTGTGGCTGCTAGTCACATATACTTGTGTCCTGACAGTGCTACATCTATGGTAGGTGCACATAATGCTCTCCATGGGACATTATTGGCTTGCAAGATTAAATCAATATTAATTTTATGTCATTTCAGCTTCACAAAGGTACAACTTACTCTTGAAGGTCAATTTATTATCCCATGGTTTAGTTTTTTGAATTTTTGGTTTGTTTCTCCAACAACCTTCCTATATCTATGATGAAACATTTCCTAATAGAAAATGTAAAATATCAAAAATTATCAAAAGCAACATGCATTTTAGTTTAGTTTTTTATGAAGGTAAAGGTGAATGGACATATATGTTCAATTAGGGTTAGGGTTAGGGTTCATTTAGAGTAAAAATTTGGTTTAATATTAGGGTTAGGGTTAATTTAGGGTAAAAATTGGGTTTAGGATAAGGGTTGGGGTTAGGGTTAGGGTTGGATTTAGGGTTAGTGTTAGGTTTAACATCATAGATATGGTTTGGGTTCCATTAGACTTATTAATAATATCTTAAGGGTTAATAATATGTTAGGGCCTAATAATACATTAGGGTTAGTGTTAAGGTTAGTGTTAGGGTTAGTGTTAGGGTTAGCATTAAAGTTAGTGTAAGGATTAAATTAGGATTATTTTGGCTATAGTTATGATTAGGGTTTAATTATATTTAGGGTTCAATTAGGGTAGGTTAAGGTTTGATTATGTTTCAATCAAGGTTAGGTTTAAGGTTACAATTTTTGGTTAGGGTTATGGCTTTGGTTTATGGTTAGGGTTAGGGTTAGGAAAAGGTTATGGTTATGATTATGACTTATGATTTAAGGATATGTTTATAGTTATAGTTAGTGTTACAGTTATGGTTAGGCTTAGAGATAGGTTTAGGGTTAGGATTACGATTTAGGAATAATTATTAGGGTTAGAATTTGAGTTAGAAATAAGTTAAATTTATGATATTATGGTTAGATTAAATTATGATTCTTTAGGGTTTACTATTTAGGTGAGTATTAGGGATAGGTTTATGGTTAGGGTTAGGGTTAAGATTAGGGTGTGAGTTATGATAGAGCATCCAGAATATGGATCTGCAGACAAAGAACCCTTCACATGAACCAGTCGATGATTTGCATTGATCAAGAATGAATGAAATACAAAATACAAAAGCCCAGTTAAATAGAGCAGGTTGAAAGACAAGGAGCCGTCCAAAAGTTAATGCAAAGCAGAGATGAACGGCGGAGCAGTAGATGAAGGGAAAGGAGCCGACCAAATCAATAATGCGTCGAATGCACCAAAAAAGAAATAAATGAAGAGTTGGACTTAAAAATACGCAGGTTAAAAAAATGTGCATGCCAACAACCCCCCTTAAGTGCAACTTAGGGAGAAAAAGAAAACGCAATATGCAATATGAGATGCATTATAGGTCCCGGCAATAAAGCCTTGTTAGGTACCTATGTACAACTACAATGCAATAAACTACAAATCTCTCATAACCGGAGAAAAGGAGAAAAACCCTGTGGGAGAAAACTCCTCTCCAAAAGAGAGAACAAAAGAGAAAGGAAGGAGGACTCCTTAAGACCCCCCAAGGACAACTTCCTTCACCCCTAACATCGATCGCAACTGAAGATAGCGAGGAGATGCCAAAGGTTTAGTGAAGATGTCTGCAACCTGTTGCTCTGTAGGCAAATAATCCAAAATAAGAACACTATCCTGAATGAGCTACTGAATGAAGTGCATGTGGATCTCAATATGCTTGGTGCGTTGATGCTCCACTAGGTTGCGAGAAATATGTATAGCACTCTGGTTATCACACCAAAGAATAGTGGGATGATCAATAGGAAAGCGAAACTCAGCCATCAACTGTCGAAGCTAAAGAACCTCTTGGCTAGCCAAGACAACTCCTTGATACTCAGCCTCGGTTGATGATAAGGAAATTGCAGTTTGCTTCTTGCAAGACCAAGCAACCGGACCAGAACCAAGACAGAATATAAAGCCAGAAGTAGACTTTCGATCATCAACATCACCAGCCCAATCTGAGTCAGTGAAGCCGACAATGTCAGTAGCACCAGATGTATAGTGAATACCAAAATGTGTAGTGCCCTGAAGGTACTGTAAGATACGCTTGGCTGCCTTCCAATGACTCTCATGAGGATCTTGAGAGAAACGGGAGACAAGACAAACTGCAAAGGAAATATCAGGACGACTATGTGTTAAGTACAAAAGGCTGCCGACCAGTTGTCGATACAAAGTAGCATCAACAGATGCAGTAGTGCAACTAGTGGACAATATGACACCTGACTGAAAAGGAGTAGGGGCTAGCTTGCAGTCAGCCATCCCAAACCTCTGAAGCAAATCAAGAGCATACTTCTGCTGGAAGATAGAAATACCAGTAGAAGACTGATGGATTTGAAGACCAAGGAAGTAATGCAACAAACCAAGATCTATCATATCAAAACGCTCCATCAAAGCATGCTTAGTATCCTCAATCATGGCACTAGAACTCCCTGTGAGAATTAAGTCATCCACATAAAGAACAAGAATGAGAAGATCCCCCCCATGTCGTTGAATGTAAACTGTAGGATCAGAGTGACATCGAGTGAATCCAGAAACAAGCAAGAAACTATCCATCTTCTCATACCAAGCTCTAGGAGCCTGTTTGAGACCATACAATGAACGTCGGAGCCTGCAAACAAGTGAAGGGTCTTGCACAAAGCCAGGTGGCTGCTCCATATATATCTCCTCATGAAGATCACCATGCAAGAAAGCACTCTTCACATCCATCTGATACACTGACCAACCCTTAGATGCAGCAATAGAAAGCACAAGGCGTATGGAATCCATCTTTGCGACAGGAGCAAAGGTCTCAGAATAGTCAATACCCTCAACCTGAGAAAAGCCCTTGACCACTAGATGAGCCTTATACTTATCAATAGAACAATCAGATGCAAACTTGGTACGATACAACCACTTGCATCGAACCAACTTTCTTCCTTTAGGAAGAGAAACCAAATCCCAAGTATGATTCTTCATCAAAGAAGAATACTCCTCTAGCATAGCATTATCCCATTTCGGAACACCCGAAGCATCTGAAAACTTCTGAGGATCAGTACAAACTGTATGACTCAAAAGACTGCTACCTGAAGTGCGGGAATGAGTGGAACGTGTAGCTATGGGATCACCTACAAGGGAACCAGCATCCTCAAGAAGTGTACGAGCCCATAAAGGTCGACGGGGTGCAGGTGGAGGAGAAGGAGAAGATGGAGTAATATCAACAACTAGATCGATACCATCATCAGGAACAACATCATTACAAGCATCATCATCATCATCTGGAAGCACAACATCCTCTGAAGAAGAACTAGGAAGAAGAGAGGGAGAGGCTTGTGATGGAGAATCCTTCGAAGTGAAAGACTCATCAAATTGAACATCACGACGAAAATGAACCTCTCGAGTGACAGGATCAAACAACCGATAACCCTTCACATCCTCACAATAGCCAACAAAAATGAACCGTTGACTTTTCTTCTCCATTGCCTTGCGCCTACCATCTGGAATGAATGCCCATGCATCACTCCCAAATACTCGAAAGTAGGAAACCTTGGGCTTGACATGAGACCAAGCCTCCTCGGGAGTCATATTCTGCACTGCCTTATGGGGCATACGATTCTGAATGTAGTTGGCACAATTGACAGCCTCTGCCCAAAATGCGGGAGCCATGGATCTAGATTGGAGCATACAATTGGCCATCTCCCGTAAAGTTCTATTCTTCCGCTCGGCTACACCATTCTGTTGAGGAGTGTATGGCACTGTGTGTTGATGAAGAATACCCTTAGTACAACAAAATTCTTGAAACGCCTGATTGACATACTCCCCCCCATTATCTGTGCGAATCTTCTGAAGGGAATGTCCTGACTGCTTCTCCACAAATGCAAGGAAGGTCATGAAATGTCGAAGAACCTCATCCTTGTACTTCAAAAAATACACCCAAGTGCGCCTAGAAAAATCATCAATGAAGGTGAGCACATACTTGGCCCCTGAAAAAGAAGGAGTGGGGAATGACATGAGGTCACTATGCACCAACTCAAGGGGTGCTGAAGCACGTGTGGCCATACCCTTAGGAAAAGGATCCCTATGATGCTTGCCAAGCACACAACCTTGACAAACTCCATCTAAACAAGAGATCTGAGGTAGACCAATTACCAAATTTTGTGTGCTCATCTGTTGAAGATATCTGTAATTCAGGTGCCCAAACCATTCGTGCCAAAGCTTGCTTGTAGAATCCGCATGAGCAATAAGGGATGATCCTGATGAAGACTCAAATCCATCAAACCTATACAAACGGGCCGCATGGTCAACTGTTCCTGTAGCAATGACCTTCTCAGGATCCTGCATCTCTTGAATAGTCACATCAGTAGGAGAGAACTCAACAAGCCTTCCATCACCATGATTACAAATTTGATAGACAGAAAGCAGATTCTGGGAAATATCAGGAACAAGAAGAACATCATCAATGCTACCATCTTGCATATGAACTGAGCCTGTTCCCAAAACTGGAATTTGAGAAGAGTTCCCAACAGCAATATGTGAAGTAAGACTATCAGAAAGAGAATCAAGAAGAGCCTCAGTATGAGTCATGTGATGAGAAGCACCAGAATCAAGAATCCAACGAGAACTGGTAGAGGACAAAGCTGTAGCTGAGAGGGCTTTCCCTTTTCTCGAAGAAGAAGACTTAGGCATGGCAAGATTATGCTTCCTCATAGCTTCCTCTAATGCTGCTAGCCTTGCAAAACAATGTGCATCATTATGCCCAGATTTTCCATAGAACGAACAGTTCTCCTTCTTCTTCTTAGACTTGGAAGATGACTCGCCCGAGTTAGAAGGAGGAGGAGGTGAAAGATTATTCTTCTGATCAGTCTTCACCTTAGGCTTGGAGGGAGTCTCACCACCTGAAGATGAATCTATCTTAGGCTTCTTCTTATTCTTACCCTTGCCCTTGGAAGATTGAGCCATTAAAGCATGACTCTTAGGAAGAGCATCCATCTGAATCAACTTGGCCTGCTCCCTAGTCAATCGATCACAAAACTCCTCAAAAGTAGGCATCTTATGATCGTCCCCCATGGCATCCATAGTAGAATAGAAGGTAGAGGCAAACACTTGAAAGGGACCTCTAAGCTTAGACAGGATCAAGAAAATACACTCCTTATCATCTTTGGCATGACCACATCCTTTTAATTGAGACAAAATCAATTTGAACTGTGCAAGGAAATCCTGAATAGAAGGAAAAACATCTGGAGAGAGAGAAGTGAGATCGGCTTCAAGCTGTAAGATCCTAAACTGATTGACCTTACCATACAATTCTGCAAGCTTATCCCACACATCTTTAGGTGTTTTACATTCAGCAATATGAAATAACAAATTATCAGACACATGCAAACCTATGAGTCCTTTAGCCTCATCCATTTTGTTTCTATGAACAAATAGCTCAAATTTTTTTGTGAATTCAGGTTGGTCGGCATTCAACAATTGCCATAGACCATGAGATTGCAACAATTGTGACATTTTGAGCTTCCATGTGTGATAGTTGTGTGGAGTGAGCAATTCAATCCTAGAATCCGACATGATATACAAGGGCACTCAAAGGACTAAAATGCAAAATACAACCCTATTCCTCAGCTTTCTGGGTACTCAACTATGGATTCTTTCTCTAGATAAACCTTTACTAAAAGGTTCTCAAACAATAATTGAAATGCTTAAAATTACAGTAGATTTCATTTGTGGGAACCAACAAATGCCATGTGTGAAATCAAATCCACAACCCGGTTGCTGTATCCCCATTCATTGTCATACCACGAGACCAACTTCACAAGTTGAGGGCTCAATGCTATACTAGCCTTAGAATCACAGATACTTACCTTTCATCCCCAACAAAATCATTAGAGACCACATCGACTGAAAGAGGAGCGGCGGTGGCGGCAGAAGTGGCACTCGGCGGCGGCGGCAAAAACCTCAACGAAGCGGCGCAGACAGTTCACATGGCACAGGAGCATCACGAACCAGGCGGTGGAAGGGCGCAACACAGCGACGGAGGAGAGGCTACTTTAAGGTGGCAAAAACGGGTGACAGAGGTGGCGACGGGCTGGACCACAACGAAATGCTGGAGCCTGAGGAACACCAAACGACCGACAAAGAAAAAGAAGTCCGGGCTGTGGCCGAAAGAGACGACAGAGGACCCCGCGTCGGCCGCAGTCAACACTGGGTGCTGGAACAAAGGAAGTCACAAGCAGGAGCCGACGCATAAAAGCATAGACAGGGGCCCGAAAGACTCAAACGTAGCCGCAGCAGCAGAAAGAAAAAAAACCATGAAGAAAGCTCTGCAGCGCAGCCACGAACGTCCAACAGCCAGGATCACAGAAAGGGTGGCAAACAGAGCAGAACTCGAGCTGCAACCAAAAGCACTGGCACAACAAAT
Organism: Sequoia sempervirens; assembly: GCA_007258455.2. Classification (NCBI taxonomy): domain Eukaryota; kingdom Viridiplantae; phylum Streptophyta; class Pinopsida; order Cupressales; family Cupressaceae; genus Sequoia; species Sequoia sempervirens. The sequence goes on along the minus strand of VDFB02100857.1, from coordinate 84,862 downwards.
TCTTCTTTGTGACTTCTGCAGCGATTCCTCTCTTCATCCAATTCTTTGGTCTTCCAGCGATCTCACAGCAACCGCGATCTCCTCACTGCAAACCATAAACAGTGAAGAAATATTTTTTTGAAGACTTTATAAATGCTAAAGTCTAAGCCAAATCAATAAACATCGGCTAATAAGAAGATTTCTCTGCCCAAACGCAGGTTCTGCCTGACAAAAAAATGCAGAGCCAAGGAGACAGTACGCACACAACAGGAGATGAGGCCCTTGGAGAGACGGAAGACCAGATTCAAATTTTCTTCAAAAAGGAACACCCACAGAGGGGTGTAGATCTCCCTTCCTAGCTGCCATGGCAGAAGGCCACATAGTGAAAATGGTGACGCAAAAACACCCACAAACACGTACAACCACAGCCATAGCTTGCTCCTGAAGCTAAACCAACGCCTCCTCAGACGAAACAGTGGGTATAAAATCAACTGGTGAAAAAGACAAGGAAGGAGTTGCAGATCAATAGCTCTGATACCATGATAGAGCATCCAGAATCTGGATCTGCAGACAAAGAACCCTTCACATGAACCAGTCGATGATTTGCATTGATCAAGAATGAATGAAATACAAAATACAAAAGCCCAGTTAAATAGAGCAGGTTGAAAGACAAGGAGCCGTCCAAAAGTTAATGCAAAGCAGAGATGAACGGCGAAGCAGTAGATGAAGGGAAAGGAGCCGACCAAATCAATAATGCACCGAATGCACCGAAAAAGAAATAAATGAAGAGTTGGACTTAAAAATACGCAGGTTAAAAAAACGTGCATGCCAACAAGTTATGCTTATGATTTTAGAGTTAAGAATGAGTTTGGGGTTGAAGCAATAAAACATACTACTATCATTTACCCCTCAATCCTTTCATTAATAAATAATTTAAAAAGACCAAACCATAATTAAAAATTAATTTTACCAAAATTATTAATGACAATTCACCTTGAAGATTATTATTTATAATTAAAAATAAATAATATAAAAAATGATAATAAATACAAATAATAATAATGATATAATTTTTTTTTAAATTATATGATAAAGTTAAGTGTAAATGTAATTCTTAATTATTATTATTTAAAATACATATATTCCAATTAATAATATTCACCTAAGGATTATTATTTACAATTAAAAAATTAAAAAAATGATAATAAATACATTAAAAATAATAATGTTGTAAATTATTTTGAAATTATATGATAAAGTGTAAATGTAATTCTTAATTACATTATTATTTAATTTAATTTTTTTTTTTTTGTGTAGTAATAAATTTATTGTATTTAATTTTGCAAATTTAAATTATTTTAGATTTACACTTATTATAGAAAGTCATATTAAATTATGTATTTAAGTTTCTATGTATTTGTAGAATACAATATTCAGTAAAGCCTTAAATTTATAATATTTCTTTCGAGATATATTTTGAATTTTCTTATATTTCATATATTTTAATTTAGAAACATATTTTTATGTGTGCTATAAAGTTTAGGATAATACCTTTCTATTATATTTTCTAATTTTAAATACATTAATTTACAAATTTCTAAAAGAACTATTGTTTTCCATTCCTTTTATAGTTTTATTTTTTTATTTTATTATTAAAAAAATATCTCACAATTACATCAATATATATAGCTTAATTTTTTAAATTTAAGAATTTTTTTTGTGTATTAATTTAACATTTAGAAATATTTTAAATGTTTTTAGTAAATTAATTTAGAAACATGTTCACATTCTAGAGCACATAAAAATAGGGGATCATCCATCAACATAGAAGAGAAAACCAACACACCACACATGCAGTTGCACACATTCACTTTCTGCAATACATTAAAAACAAGGCATCACCCATCAACATTGAAAAACAAACCAACATTTAATAAGGGGAAATGGACGCCTAAGTCTGGTTGAAATAATGAGAAATAACACTGCAATTGAGTGGTAAGAAAACTATTTTTTCCTTCATTAATATAATTTTTCCTACAATTTATTAGGCATTTTACATTGAGTAATTGTCATACAAATTAGAAGAATCAAACATCTATTGAATAACAATAGCATGTTGATGTACAACTTTTCATAAAGAACTTGTTCACATGTATCATTCACCTAAACATAAACCTTTCTTTAGTCACTCACTCCTTGGCCCTTAATGTACCTACACATTTGAACCCCCTCTTTCTCATATGCCTTCTGGTGTAGGAGAAAGAGGGGGTTCAAGTAAGAACATTTGCTATAGAAATCCATTTTTGAGGAATTGGAAAAAAAATGAAATATTTATAAACATTAAAAATTAAGAATAGAGAATGAATAAATAATTATTTGTATCTTCCTCAATAAAACAACACAATGCATAAAAAAAGGGTAACACGTGAATGCACAAATTAAACATAACAGGGAGAACTCCCTGATTTAAAATTGATTTACTTTTAATTTTAAATAAATAAATATTACTAATTGTTTGTTGGTTTTTGATACATAACTATTGGATTTAAAACTGATTTATTTAGTTAAAATAGAAACTTAACAAATATTACTATTGTCATTTAATATTAATATTATCATAATAGAAACTTGCTACATGAGATTTGATATTATCATTTAATAATATTATAAACATGACTATTATATTAATATGGAAACATTACAGATATTACTATTATCATAATAGAAACTTGCTTTACAAAAAAATAATATTGTCATTTAATAATATTCAAAATATTACTATTATATTAATTTGGAAACTTTCTTCACATTTCTAATTCGAACTGTTTGAAGAAGTATATATAATTTGGCATGTGTTCTTCTTTCACAGATTGTGCTGGGGTGCTATAAGACATGCTGCCATTGTTGTGTTAGGCCTCTCAACATAATAGTTAAAGGTTTTACTATATTTATATTGATTAGATAGAAGAACTTACATAATTAAATTGTGTTTTGATTTTTATTCAGTAAAGATTTGTAGAATTCGGTTTGTTCTCGGAGTAGGTTTTGAGGGTTAAGTGGAATTTACAGATAATTCACAGCAGCTGATAGGATGCCACAGCTGATAATTAGGACTGGTAGTTTAAATTTCTTCAAGGTTCCTACATCCCGATTTGGCTTCGTTTCCTTCTGAAGTAGGTTAGCCCTAGTGACGCTGAAATGGAGATGGTAGTGAACTATGTAGACGTGGTTATGACAGATGCACACATTCAGGTTGATGTTGAAATGGAGTACATGGTATTGGACGAACAAGATGTCTTCATGCAAATGCCCAGATGGGCGTGGAAGATATCATTGTTGGAGATGCGCAGATGGAGGAGAAAGATGTCTCCATGGTAGGAGGAATATGTCTTCGTGTATATGCGCAGATGGATGAGGTGATGGAAGATGTAGAGATAGCTAATGAAGAAGAACAAGAAAGAGGATCACATCTTCCTCGTCCATCTCCGCATCTGCCATCATGACATCTTCTTTATCCAAGTCCATATACTCCATTTCAACGTCACCAGTCAAAAGAAAAAGAGATACGTAAAGATCACATTGTTGCCATCCATATGGCTATCCATGTTTGTACGAATTTTCAGCTACAACTATAAAGCTTTCTTTTTTAATCCCCGTGTAGTCATAGAAATTTGATATTGTTCTTGATTTTCTATGCTGATAAGTCAGATTGATATTGCAGATATAAATAGGACCTCTAAACACGGGCGCTCAATATGTACTGGCTTGATCAATAATACTATGGCTTCCTAGTCACTCCAGGTCATTTTAATTGTATATCATCTAATATTATAATTTGAATAGTTAATACTTATATTGCGTTTTTCTAAAATAGAAAGATTAAGACGATTATTTATTAATTTCAATATTTTTAAATAAAAAATTATATATTTATATTTTATCAAATATATATTATAGTATTTATATGAAAATAATATTGTTAATTATTAATTTGGACATACATAAATTCAATTAGTGAATTTGACATTGCATAGTTTAAAATTTAATTAGTTAATTTTTACTTCTGTATTATTGACGATTGAAAGATAAATAAAATAAAGGTAAGAGTTAAATGAATTTTAGAACTAAGAATAATCAAGAAAGTATATAATATTTTAGGATTTTCTAAATTAATTATCAATGATAACTTAATTTTTTTAAGAATGATCCTTCCTTTTATTTCCTTTCAAATTTTATCTCCAAAACTATTTGTGTCCTTTTAAAAACATATAACCTGATCAATGTTAAAATATTGTTACAACTTTCTAATATTTTGCAATTAATTTTGTTAAATATTATAATAATTTATTAAAAAATAAATAAATCTTACAAAATTTCATTTTAATATATAACAGTATATTTTTCATACAATATAGTTAAATTAAAATTAAAAATTAGTCACTAAATTATTTAAACTTTTCATGAATATTAGTATAGTTTTGCCAAATATTTATAAATAAATTTTGTGTTGTCAAATCAATATATAGTTACAATTGAAATGTATATTTTATTTTTTCATAAATAAGAGTAAAGGAATAAATTTGAAAATATTACATATTTCTACTAACTAATATTAAGGAGTGACTTAAGTATAATATATAACATAGTAGTAAGTGATTTTGGTTAAATAGTATTTTAAGAAGTTCTAATTAGTTTGTTTAAGAATCATTTCAATGTTAATCTAATCTTTGGTTGCAATATTTTTTTCAACTATTCATTTTTTAATAATCATGAAAAATTAAATAAAATTTATTTTATTTTATAAATTTTCAAAATTTAAGATATAGTTTTTGAACTAAGTTAATCATGAAATATTTACAAACATTATTATAATTTTAAACGTAAATTTGATTTTATAATTTTATTACCTAGAATTACAATAATTATCTTAGAATCCCTATTAGAATGCATAACCATATATATTGAATTATAATAGTGAAGAAAATACATATTCCTTCACATTTATAAATTTCTTCCCATACATATTAACACAAATAGTATAATTTGTTATTAACATGGATAAATTAATTTGGGTAAACCTTCATGAATTCATATTGGTGAAAAGGAAGGACATGTTGGCCTGAAATGTTAGAAAAGAAGAGGGACTCAACGTTCTCTAAGAAATGTCCATGATAATATGTATACCCAACAAATCAGAACAAAAGGAATGCTACCAATTTTTACTCAATTTTATGAAAAGAAAAATCAATTTAATAACATTAGTAATCTCTTAAATAGTTTCATCTAATTAATGACATGTGGTTTCTTTGTTTGCTATTTTTTAAGTTTTATTGTTTCCCACAAACTGTCCTACCTCTTTGTCCACTTTTTTTAGAATTTTAATGATAAAATGAGAATTTATTAATAAATTGGAAAAATCATTTTAAGAATTTTATTACTTGCATCAATATTTATAATAATAATTATAATTTTTCATAAAAGACTTTAAAAAATTTACAATTATTTTTATTTATTAATTGTCGCAGAGAGAACTATAGGCAAGGCCTGTTTTTTAATTAGTTATTAATAATTATGGTTTTAATGATAGTTTCACAATCTATATCATAGATTTGTATTATTTCTGAATTCGATTGTGTCAAGAGAATTTTATGCTAAAAACTCTTGACACAATCGAATCCACAAATAATACAAATCAATTATGTTTTTACTATTTAACAAATAAGTGTTTAATTTTTTTTTCTATTTAACAAATATGTATCTATTATTAAAATATAGATGCACATTTTATTACAAAACAGATGGACAAATGATTTTTTCTTAAATATTATTGACAAGAAAGTTTTGCTAATAAGGGTGATTTATACGGTTCCATTATTATAGTGACTATAAAAATAGTAGATGAAAAGAGGAGTCTCCGATTGAACGTGGTTGGCAAAACTGGTTTGATAGGTTGTCAAGTGTCATGCTATTTCAATTTGGATAGTTTTAATTCAAATCATTTCAATTTGGATAGTTTTAATTCAAATCAGACAGTTTAGAATTGAGAGCAAACAAACCAGAAGCTACAATAATTTCATGCACTGGCAAAAGGAAATAATTGGTATTTCTATTCATTCATATTTGTTTGGTTTTCCTTTAATTTATTTCTTTGAGCTTTGTTCTCTCCCGATTTGGATGAGGAAATAGTTTGTATTTCTATCTATTCATATTTGTTTGGTTTTCCTTTGATTTATTTCTTTGAGCTTTGTTATCTCCCAGTTTGGATGAGGAAATAGTTGGTATTTTTATACATTCATATTTGTTTGCTTTTCCTTTGATTTATTTCTTTGAGCTTTGTTATCTCCCAGTTTGGATTAGTGAAAATTTTAAACTTTACCCTCGTTCAGGGTGCCATATCGACTATTTCATGCATGCATTGTTACTTGTATCTTATAGCAATCGAATCCCGTCTACAGTAAAGACGACAAGTACTTGTCCCATTGGAGATGTTGGTGATAAACAGCTAGTTTCATGGAGTGCACAGAGCAACCCGAGCATGATCTATGTCTCCTTCATCGTAGCATGTTGTATCAGTGACTCGACACAGAATAAAGACAGTGAAGGTAGCAAAAGAAGATGTGGGCTCTTCAATTTCGAAAGGAGATAAAAGGTTCCTTTATGGATTCTTGTTACACCGTGAATCACCACCACAGCTAACCAAAGGCGTCATAGGAAGGTAATAAGTGAACATGTGACCCTGATTAATACACACAGTGCATAAAAGGTAGTTGAACTGTCTCGAATTATAATGCAATTAGAATGTTTGAAGTTTTCATATAGACACTTAGTTGGCTAGTGGCATTTTGCTTATTTGTGGTGACGAGGGCGGTATTTGGGCCAGTTTTCTTAACTATCAAAAAGATCGCCTTGGCATTTTAAAGCGTTATCGGCGGTGATTTCCTAGAATATAAAACTCCCCTCTCGAGTTCAATCAACCATCAAAAGTGCCGCCCACAGTGGTTATGATAACCATTCAAAACTCCGCCGTCCCATCTTAAGCGGTGAAAAGGGGAAAATATAAAGTATTCACGGATTCTCCAAAGAATACAAAGCCGTAATGCAATCAACACGAAACAGGAAACGCTCAGGCCCGAGCATAATTGGAATGCATAACATACGATGAACATTATACAGAGTATTGCAAGTCGACATAGTTACCGAATGTTTGTAATTTGGGATGTAAATACAACCCAGAAATATAATATTTGTGAAGACTTCTAAACTGCCATCACAATGTTTAAGGAAAGAAGAGACTTTTAATGGATGCAGCCTGCATATATGGGATACACAGGAAAGATGCTTCAGAGTGAACGACATTCTCTAAAATTGGAGCTGGAGAATATTATTCTTGAAATCAGAGATCATTGACATACTATATGCAAATGGGACCTTATGAAAGTTTCTCTCTCTCCCACTCAGCAACAGACACCTTAGCAATTCAATTGCTGAAGATACGCATTATCTTGCGTAGTCAGTGATTATGAAGAAAATAGATAATCAGGCTTTGGGAGCTTTGGAAATTTTAATGAAACTCGGCAGGCAGAGGAGAAATTCACATTATCTGAGCACGCAATATCTAAATCAGGAAATATAAAGAGTTGTATAATTTATAACAATTAATATGCAATGTAGTTGTAATAGAAGGCATCAATTAAATAAAATGTAGGCATACCTTGTGCATGCAATGGATTGCAGTATGAACACAATAAAAGAAGGCCTGCTCTCCACCCTACCATATTAGGTCATGGAGTCTCATGGGCTCTCACCAAACCCCCGAGCAAAAACATAAATTGTCCACCACTTTGATCAATGGTGAAAGCAATGCTTTGGCACCTATTGTCTGAGTTGAAATCAATGCTATACATTTTTAATAAATTGACATGCAATTGTGAAATAAGTGATGTAATAAGATATATAGCCTTACCTTGTATGTACGTAGATTGTAGTTGCAGGCCGTACACCATGCAATTGTGCAATCGTAAAGCTAATTCAAAATTTGGAGATCTATATACCTTGTATATAAATAGAATCTAGTTGCAATCTAAAATAGTTTGACTCACATATAGGTACACACAAGGAAAATGTGAAGTTTAGTGAGGTGAACATGTATCATTGGTAACCAATATCTAAATTACGAAATTTAAACAATTCTATTATTTATAACAAAAAAATGTAATACACTTGCAATAGAAGAGATGAAGTAAAGAAGATGTAGGCATACCTTTTGCACATGGTGTGATGCAGTATGATGACGATTACATCTTGCATATAGAAAACTATAAGGAAGTGAATTTACAAATGGTGGAAAATCTATATGCATGGAAATGAAGAGGGAAAAAAGAAGCAGTACAATTACTAGGTAAAAGCAAGAAGTTGGGTACACGAAGAGGGAAAATATTAGGAATTTTTTTTTTGCAAGAAATGCCTATGCGTTACGACTCGGGTACCCGGGCTTGGATCCGAATGCGTATGTGTTAAAACTTAGGTAAGCGAACGTGAAACATGTATGCATTATGAAACGTGTAAACGTATACGTTTTGAAACACATATACGTTTCAAGAAAGTATTTATTTTTTAAAATAAATGACTGTAATTCATTTTCCACCATTCTGAGCTAGGACGGAGAAGGAGAAAGGAGAGCGCGTACGCATTTTAGAGGCCACAAAATTTTGACTACCACCTCCTCCCATCGACACTAGCAACCTCATCAACCTCCAAGTTAGTTGAATTCTTCATTTTTTTTTTGCTTTCTATCTTTTTTTTGGTTTTTTAATTAGTATTCAATTTTTGTTTGTTTAGTGTATTTTAATTCAATGTTTTATTTTTTTTAATTGCATTTTTAAAAAACCAAAAATGTCAACAAAACAAAAAAATTTAAATTGTAAATTGAAAACCGTAAAAGCTAAACCTAAATTGAACACATTAAAACTTAGAAATTTCAAAACCCTAGAAATCCTAGTTTACAAAATTTACATAGGTTAATCTTTGGACATAAACCCTAAAATGTAAACCTAAAACCCTCTTTACCCTAATTTACGTAAACCTAAAATGGACTATTTACCCTAATTTACGTAAACCTAAAATGGACTATTTACCCTAATTTACGTAAAACTAAAATGCGCTATAGATAGACTATGTGCAATATGGATAGAGCTAGACACATAAATGTTATTAAATCAAATAAATATTAAAATGTGAAACATGAATGATTTCTACCCATTTCTCTTATTTGGATGAGATCCTTTGTGAATTATGTAAGGATGCATTATGATCATATTTAAGCCTTAATTTATAGGATGTTATTCATAAGATCTATAGGACAAGTGTGTAATCTAATTCCTATTTTAACTCTCATATGTAGTGGCATTGTTCTACATTAGGAAAACTAAATGTTGTACTTTCTCTAAACTAGTGTATCAAAGCTAACTTGTAGCATGAACATTTCAATTTGGAATTTAATTCAAATTACTTTTTTGAGAAACTTGTAGTTTAGGGTTTAGGGTTTAGGGTTTAGATCTCTTCTTCCTTTTTAAATCATCCAAGAGTGCTTAGAGGTCCAAATAGGTTCAAAATCCATCATAACTCAACAACTTACTTATAATTGAAATCTAAAATTCCTAATTGTTGATATATTGAAGATATTCCTAGAATGTCACATATTTTATTCAAAGCACTAAGTTTAGGTGGTAGGGTTTCTCATTTACTTGTAAAAATTTATTCATGTGTCTTCTATATGTTTTCATGTCATCAAATCTCTAAATCTAAACCCTAAACCCTAATTTAGCATTCATTTTGTTGTAGGACCTTATAATTAAATTTGGTTGCCTTTCAATTCTATAACCAAATGTTTATTTTCTAAGATTATTTATTTATTGAATTGATTAATTGATTCCTCACTTAGTGGTAGTTAGGTTCTTTTTTTGAAAATCCATGCACGTCTAGAATTTATATAAATATTCAAAGGAAGAGTCTATGTCATAGAAATGTTTCAAAAAATATATGATTAGAAAAAAAATTGGGTCTAGGGTTTAGGGTTTAGATCTCCTCTTCCTTTTTAAATCATCCAAGAGTGCTTGGAGGTCCAAATAGGTTCAAAATCCATCATGTGTCTTCTATATGTTTTCATGTCATCAAATCTCTAAATCTAAACCCTAAACCCTTATTTAGCATTCATTTTGTTGTAGGACCTTAAAATTAAATTTGGTTGCCTTAGGCAACTCCACCAAATTTTATTCCCTTAAGCCATGGAACATTTTTTCCTAGTCCACCTTACTAGACATAGATCCCCTTAAGCCATCCTATCACCCTAAATCGTAAATCGATGTCTTAAGGGGTCCTAATATGACATTTCTTAAGGGGATCAAAGAAGTTCTCAAAATTTGGTGAGTAGAGCTCAAGCTCATCTTTGTTTATTTTGTACATTGCAATTAGGTCACTAGCATATATCTATGTGTCCCTTTGAATGTATTCTATTAATTTTTCATTCTTATCTTTAGTATTCTTTGAAAACAATGAATGAGATTATAAATTTTAATGTTAGTGTTAAACTTATAATTTCTTCTTAACTACTTTGTCCCACTATAGAGATCTTGTGTCTCTTAGATGAGTTCTTGAGAGTTAGTTAGGCCAACTTGTATAGTGAAGTTGAAATAAAGAGATTGTGTAAGAGTTATTATCTATTTTAGGATGGGTCAACACATGTGAGAGTCATAAAAAATTACTTACCATAGTATTTTCATGCATTATTAGTGACTGTGGTGTTGCCATTTTGTTATTTCCTAGGAATCCTTATGTCTATATATTGGATTCTTGGGGTAGAAGATGTATGCAATGTATCTTATAGAGTTATTCTATCCTTTTTTTTAATAGGATTAGGATTTTTGATATCATTGTTGTATTCTATAGAATCCCTATGAGTATATTATAACCATAAATCATCTAACAATGCATTGAGTTGTGTGGTAAATTAGAGGATAGTTATTCTTGAAATAGGATTCATAAAGTATATTTATATCTCTTTCCTTCTTATAGTTGCATATATTCTTATTTCTCTCTTTTTTCATGTTGGGTTCTTGCTTTTGGCTTCTTAGTTACATGAGAAAGTACTAGTTGTTTTGAATACTATTTAAAGTTCTTATGTTGGTTTCAGTCTTTAAATCCATGGTTAAATAGAAGAATTGGATTATTGTTCACCCTCATTACATGTTAGTTGTAGAGTTGATCTCTTAGTGACCTAGAAGCTCCCAAAAAACCTTGTTCTTCTATTTGGATGTACAAAGTGATGGTTGTGGAATATTTTGGTTGCTTAAATTTCCTAGATAACCCTCTAGCATTTTTAGATATTTGTACTTGCATGTTATAGATTCATGATATTTGTACTTGCATTTTTCTGATTGTTGAGAATGAATAATTTTTCCTTCACTTTGGGATTAGCTAGACCTAGGAGAGTATTCCTAGAGGTAGCCTTTAACAATATTTAATCACAAATAAAGATATATAAAATATAAAAAACTATAATAGTATCTATATACATGAAATTTGAAAATTTAGATAAATCAATTTATGTCCTCGGATTTAATTAAATTTTGTCATACTTGATTAATACATCTATTCATTTTGAATTGTATGACCTTAAAATGAAATTTGGTTGCCTTAGGAAACTTCACCAAATTTTATTCCCTTAAGCCATGGACCATTTTGTCCTAGGACCTTACTACACATAGATCCCCTTAAGCCATCCTATACCCTAAATCGTAAATCGATGTCTTAAGGGGGAATTTGACATTTCTTAAGGGGATAAATTTGGTGAATATATCTATGTGTCCCTTTCAATGTCTTCTATTAATTTTTCATTCTTATCTTTAGTATTATTTGAAAATAATGAATGAGATTAAATAAATTTTAATAAAACCCCATAATTTCATAAATCTACCCTTCATATTAACAACCCCACACTGGACTCAATTTAATGTGTGTACATGCTATGAATTTTTAATGTTATGGATTTTATAATGTTATAAATCAAATGGTCTTCAAATGAAATATATTTTGAATTTGTGCATGTTCAATGTGATTTTTAAATAACTTTCAAATTGTGTGCATTATTTAATTAGTTTGTTGATATATATTTTTTAATTGTTTAACATGCAGTTGCCATATCATTGCTCACATGGATCCATTGTTTAATTTAGAAGATTTTATGCCCAATCAAAAAATTCCTATAGATCCCATACATCCCAATCCACCACATGAACATAACCCTTACACACCTCCACATTCTCCACCACCTAACCCTCCACCCCCTCATGTAGTTGATGAAGATCAATTAAGAGAGAATATCCAAGCAAACCTCATTATCATTCAAGGAAATATAGATCTCATAAAAAATGAGCCTAGAGTCCCTCCCCATCTCACATGGTTTGTATCTACGATGCAAACTATTGTCAATTTTGTTTGATCTATTGATGCGGACCTAGTTAAGTTCCATCAATGGAGAGAAGAGAGGAGACAATTCTATGTAGATGGATTGTCATATAAAGAAATCAATGACCTGAAAATTACCAAACAAGCCATGTGGCAATATTTTATTAATCCCCATACAAACCAACCCATTCCACCCATGAAAAACTAAATTTCAATTTTATGGTTTAGGAACCCGCAGATAGCTGCACATTTTTGGGATAGATGGTGGATGATGTTTGATACTCCACCACATGGCAACAGTGAGGTGCCCTTATACTTTTTGAGAAAGTTATGGGCTGAGTTTGAGTTGGGTAAAAAACCCAACTATTTTGATATGAGGTCATTTCAGGGAGTCGGGCATGGCATGCCCCAACATAGACTAGGAGCACGTGTCAATCCTCAGTGATGTGCTCCAATTTCTCCTATTTTTCCTCTTCCTTCTAGTGTTCCCGTTGCATTTCAGTAGTAGACCATGTTATTGACATTAGGAGAATTGAGTTCACTTTCAAGACATCTCACTCAATAGACTACACACGTGGCCACTGAAGTGGCCAATAGAGAGCATGGAAGCTCGGGCTATAGGGATACTCAGGAATCCACTTCAGGCGATGCACATGCATCTAGGATGGGGTCATACCTAGATTTACTATATTTTAAGGATTGTCCTAGACAGGTATGTTCATATTTTGAACTTAAATTTAATTCAAGTTTGAAATATGAAAAATCCATGTAAATAATAACATCAAAGTATATATATATAATATAATATTAATTCAATAAGTTTTTGGTGTAGACGCATGATCACGTGATGCCTGAAACTCAATATGATCATTGTGTGCATATATCGAGTGTTGTAGATCTGGGCTCACCTTTTGGATAGGTACTTGAACCAATATATATTAAATAATTTGTGTAGATATATATCTAATTTAATTTGAATTTGTACACGTGTGAATTAATATATTATATCTAGATGTAGGGAGGTCATACAATACCTAGTATTGACCAACCACAAGTTAAAGTGGTGAGCGCTCCTGAGACATCATCAGCTCAGGTGTGTGCTTTCAAAAGTTTGTTAAGTTTAAATTAAATAGACATCATAGATCTAATTTAATTTTTCATTTACATACACATGTGTCAATGATCTATACGAACTGTTGTACATCTATATGCAGGAATTTCATGAGATACCCATGGTAGGCCGCGCACTTGAGACATCATTGGAATTTATGCATGGGAAATCTCAGGTGTGTGATCATGAGGTCATATCATTCGAGGTTGTAAACTTTACTTTAAATATCCTATACAATTTTTACGGACCTTTTAAATATATATATATATATATTTGAGGTTTCCACATATTGTTTGCTTTATATGAATATGTAGGATATAGTAGATCAGGCATTTGCATCTTCTCAAGTGATAGTTATGCTACCTGTTGAAGAAAATATGCCAGTTACAGATTCACATGATCATATGGTAATTTATGCATACTAGAAATCATTTTTACTATATAAATACTAGATATTTAATTAAATTTATTTTTATCTAAAAGTTTATATTTTCAAGTTTAAATATGTTTAATTATATCAAAATTTCTAAATAAATTTAAATCTAATTTCAAGTTTCTTGTACTCTTTTACATCATGATTCTGGTACATCTAGTCAACATGGAACAAAGAGGAGACTTGATTTGACCGATCAGCCTAAAAGTTAGATGGTTTTATATTTTATGGACTATAGATCTCTAGTTTTATTTAAATATGTGTTGGACTTGACATATAAATTCTATGGACTAGCTATCTCTAGTTTTACTTTGAACATGTTATTATCATATTTGTGTTTATTTATATCAGTTGACTTTAATATGATGATTATATATGTAGTCAATTATGATATCTTGTTATGTCCACTTTCATGATTATATGCACTCATACATTAGACTATTTATATTTTATCTAATTTTCAAGTATTACATGCACTATATAAATTCTTATCTAGAATCAAATTTAATATATATAATTTATCACATGGTTAGGTGACAAATTAAAACATTCCTTAAATAGTTTAGATCATATTCATAATAAATTAAGGGTAGGTAATTTTAACTATTTTCCAATTAGATAGCAAATATTTGAATCAATAAACAAAAAAACCATCTCCTTGTATGTATAAAATGTATAATCTATACAATTGAATAATTATATAAAATGTGGTAAATACAAGACACGAAATGTATAATCTATAAAATTGGAACAAGATATTTAAAAAGTGTCATTGAACAAACATACATAATGTATATCAAAATGTTTATTACAACTATATAATATGATGAAACATAAATGTGCATGTAGATACAATTAACACTTATCAACTTTTAGGTGAAGACCACAAATTGACATTTACATAGTCGCTTGATAAAATAATTTTTTAGCTCAACAATCACTTCATATATTGACTTGATGAGAACCTACAAAAATAATTAATGTAAGTAACAACAATTTTTATGAGTCATTTAAGAAAAAAATTAATGCGAGAAAAGAATAGTATATAGTAAATTCCATACAAATTCAAAAGATGTTTTCCATAGGATGGATTAAGGGGACCTAAGAGGATATATATCTTAAGGGGGGTCTTAAGAGAATGGATTAAGGGGAGTTAAGAGGATGGTTTAAGAGGATGCATCTCATGAACCCTAGGATATGGCTTAATAGGTCCTAAGAGGATGGCTTAAGGGGATGTAAGAGGGTGGATTAAGGGGATTTGATAAAATGACTCAAAGGGATGTAAGAGAGTGGATTAAGGGGAGTTGATAGAATGGATTAAAGGGATGTAAGATAGTGGATTAAGGGGATGCATGTCATGAACCTTACAATATGGATATTAATAGGCCCTAAGAGGATGGCTTAAGGGGAATTATGAGAGTCCTTTAAGAGGATGGCTTAAGGGGATGTAAGAGGGTGGATTAATGAGAGTTGATAAAATGACTCAAAGGGATGCAAGAGAGTGGATTAAGGGGATGCAAGAGGGTGGATTAAGGGGAGTTGATAGAATGGGTTAAAGGGATGTAAGATAGTGGATTAAGGGGATGCATGTCATGAACCTTACAATATGGTTAACAGGCCCTAAGAGGATGGCTTAAGGGGAATTATGAGAGTGACTTAAGGAATGCAAGATTATGGATTACAGGGATGTAAGAGGATATGACTTAAGGGTGCTTTAAGAGGATGGCTTAAGGGGATGAAAGAGGGTGGATTAAGGGGAGCTGATAAAATGACTTGAAGGGATGCAAGAGGGTGGATTAAGGGGACTTGAGATAATGAATTTATACTATCAAATAAATGTATCTAGAACTATATATAGTTACCTATCTCTATATTTGAATTCCATTGTAATATATGTGCATCTCCTTTCTTGTTTGTAAAGCATCTAATTTTAGGGGACCCGAAACAAAAAATGATATAAAACTTTAATTAGGAAATGATTAAATAAAAATATATATATCAATTAACTATATAAACTAGATATACTTACCAATATTTATTTATTCTGTTGTACCATCTGCATCCTCTCTCTTTTTTAATGCATCTATGATTGTCTCGTGATCATCAATTGAAAGTGTCCATTAAACTTTATTAGCAGGCCTCCCTTGATATCTAACTAGTTTTATATTGGTTTCAAAAATAAAATGTGAATAATGTATAATCTTCTTGTGTCTTTCATAATCTTCAAATGCAGGCAAGCCATTCTTTCTCATGAAATATTTTTGAATCCAAGTGCCAACAACAACCACTGAACTAGTTGGATACTCAAAGTTGTCATCATCCACTCTAGGATGTGCCAACTTATGTTTTCTCTCACACATCTAGCCAACCAGTAATCTATCTCCTCTTCATTCCCCTCAGGTGCAACAACAACATACACATGTCTTGCAAAAATAAATACAAAATTCAATAAAAAGTGACTTATATTTAATTCACATATAAACATACATACATACAAAATTCAACTCAATAAATAATGTACCTTCTTGTACAAGATCTGAAACACGATCATAATCATTTGATGCAAACACTTGATTATCTTCAATTATCGTTCCATGTTGAACATTTGTTGATGTAGGTGTTAAGGCTCTTTGTTGCCATTGTTGACCCATTCCATATTTTCACATGCCTCCCACACCTGCAATACAAAATTGAAAAAACATGCCAACTCCCCTTGTCCATATTGTCCATGTGTTTGCATTTGAACTCTTAAATGAATGCCATTTTGTAGATCCATTAATTGTTTCATAATCTTGTCAAGAAAAAATATCATTTTCTTCAACTAACCAAAAGAAGTCAATTATTGAGCTCTCACTTGTTCTTGTAGATAATTTGGTATTGCACCAATCTACAATTGCATGCATCTCTAAATTTCCGATCCTCAAATTTTAGTTGCTCTCTAGAAAGAGCTCTTTTCACACATGCACCGCTCCATCGTGTTCTCCCTTACCATGACCACTTCAAAACTCCATATGTGTTGGATATTATTTTCCTTATGAACTCTACATAACCAATAAAACATTCTAGCATTTTTAATTGAACCGCAATTATTCCATATGAGATGTTCTAGCATTTGAATTCCTCTCTCTTTTAAATTTTTATAAAATATATCAAAACAATATTGTACAAACTCAGATGAATGTAATCGATTATCACTTACATAAAAATGGTACTCTCTCAGAAAATTTATATTATCTTCTGTACTATGTTTTGCATGTCTATAAATAATGTGAACAAATATAGCTACGTGCATTGAATTATAATACTATGATTGAATTTCTTCTTGTGGAGCAAGAGTATAATTTTCAGCAAAATCAACAACTAACATTATACTTCTAATTGGGAATGTGTTTTTACATAAACGAAATTGATTATTAAGCCAATGAGCATTATGAGAGTGTTGAACATATTTAGGTACAAACTTATCTTTAAATTCATTAATAAAAGCATGCACACTAACTTTTTCCATAATTGGCTCAACATGTTTTCTAGTTTTTCCATCTTTTAAAGAATACTCAACATTTTAAATTTTTTTTACATCCACTAATTGTTGTCCAAATTCATCTAAACTACTTTCATGCATACATTCTCCTAATAATGAAAATTTACCACATCTATCCCATTCTCTAGAAATGCATGCTTTTAAAAAAAATGAGTTTCCATTTAAAGAGGGATCACAAAACAAACCTGCTATAAAATCTTTGATTCTTTCAGGTGGCATTTTAATGCCACAAATGTCCTGCATAATTTGGTTAGCATGCAAAGTGCATCATATATATTGAAATATATCATAATAATAAAAAAATTGTATATGAGTCTTACAACAACAAGAGATTCGTTGCTTATTAATTCTAACATACCAAGGTTTACACTTTTCGAATGATCTTTGACTTACGTTAATATTCAATGGTAAGATTGAAGCATCTAATTTTTTTTTATATAATTTAGTTTGAGTCATATCTAAGAGATGCTTTGGATGAGGTTCACGAATTTTGGAACCCACCCTTAATTTTAAGACATCTCTAATGTTAGGTGATACTCTTGTATTATCATGCCAAAATTTATGGATTAAATATTTAATTTCATTAGTTAATTTCATGTCTGATCTTGGGAGTCTACCATTAAAACTCCAACATTGATTAATAAGATCCTTTTCAATACTTTCTCTTCTTTTAGCAGCTCTTATCAAATTTCTAGGATTTACTTTTACACATTTACTAATCTTACTTAACATTATTTTATTTGAAGTTGTTTTATCAACTAGAGCAGTTGATATTGCATGACGAGCCGCATTCTTATCTTTCGATGTACTTTTCTTACCAATAACATCAATAGCATTAGCAACACTAGATATTACTTGTTCTACTGAATCGTATTTCTTTTTTTATTTTACAAAAACACCTAATTTTTTCATTGCTTTTCTCATTTTCAAAATTCTCATCAATTGCACCATGAGTTGACATTGGAATCCTAATTTCTTTCTATAAAAAAACCATGGACATCAAAATCTGCTAATGGTTAACAATCTTAACATAAAATCATCATGTTAGTCCTTTGAAAAACATTACATTTGAAATCCCTACGAAATACTTGACTATGATAAAATATGCAAATTAGATAAAACAAAGATAATCAAATGTAAGCATATAAACATAATTAAAACTTCATTTCATAGTGGATTGGTGCTATTGTTGAAAATAGCCCTTTCCCAATCTTTGATCAAGCTAAGATAAATGATGAAATTGCTATGAATGTGATATGAAATGGGAAAAATCAGTTATCAAGGAGAGTGACTTTGCATATCATTTGAGGATGAAATTGTGGAGGATTTGCTCAAAGATCAAGCTTTCATTTATAGATTTTCAAAGGATAAGAGTGCTCAACATGGATGATGTGGGACTAAAAACAGGCCAATGAAAAGAGGCCACTTGCCATCATGTGAGTGGTTGATGCATGTGCAAGATTTGGGAAATGTGCCCAAGAGGGGGGAAATTTGAATTTGAATTTAAGAGACAAGATGAGTTAAATGCTAATGTTGACTTGTGCAAGAGACATGTAAGAGACATTAATTACTTTGTTGGATGTACATGTCCACTTGTCATCATTTTCAAATTTGAAGGAATATTTTGTTTTATGCCAAGTTGATGGAAAATAAGGATTTTAATAAATCAATAAATTTATTTATATGTGCAAGTGGCAAAATCTAGATGATGCAAGTGGTTGGGATTAGCATTTAATCAATATTAGGTTAGCTTAATGATGATTAGGATGATTTTGAATTTTATGACTTAAATATTTGATTTATTTAATTCAGAAAAGGATGGAATATGCATTTGGATTTAATTAAATAAAAGGCTTGATTTATTTAATTAAAATGAGGGTGATGGGATCAAGTTGATTTATTTGATTTAAACTGATGACTTTAGGAGATTGATAAATAAACTTGATTTATTTTCCGAATGGATGAATATGACCTAGTTGAATGCATTATGTCAATTGACATGTCTACAGTTTGCCCCTCTTTGAAGCAATGTACTTGTTGCGTTGGTTCAAATAATAAACTTGCCGCAATCAAAATTAAAAAATTCCTGACTTTTCGGATGCCCCAGTGGAAAGAAGTACACTGGTACATTTCCCCCTCAAGAGATCGAGTGAAAAGATTCCATTTGGGGTCAATCTCGCAATAAAGAGGTTAAAAATGGATGGTTATGGATGATGATGCAAATGAGATGGTTTTAAGATGCTTAGAATAACAAATCTATATTATCTTAAACAACTTAAATTATGATATGATGTATGAGATGGATGAAATGGATGCTTTATGCAGATGCTTAGACTAATAGATCTATATTATGATGATGATTATGTAATGCATGTGAAATGATCAATGTTTCTTATTATGTATGATATGAATGATGTGTGGTATGCTGATGGTTTGTGGATGTAGGATGGATGCATGATGGATGCATTGGTGATGATGATGTTAGTGTGGAAATGAGATGATGACAAGAGGATCCCACAAGTCCATGATCTGACAAGACTTTATTAGAGATGATGATGATGGTTTTCTTATCAAGGATTGGGATTTTAAAAGGGCTACTTACCTTATGTTTGATTACACATGTAGATACGATGCATCAATGTATAAAGAACCAAGATGGTGTTGTACCTAGTGCGATGGACTTTGACTCGACAAACATATAGGAGTATTCTTGTTCACACTTGACATATGGAAACCTTGCTAGGACGTACCTATCAAAGCAAGTATTCACCAAGTTATTTTACAAGATCATCAAACAAGCACAACAGACAACAGATAATGATCATTGCCCCATTCCTATCTCTCTAAATCCTTCATTCGAATATCATTGAGAGGTCCTTGGAATGAGTGCAATAGGATAAATCAAAATAAAAGATCAAGTATGCAAACAAGCCAATGTTCTTCATACCTTCAGCCAAAGGGATTTGTTTTGATAGGATAAGAATCCAAAGTGATATCCAAAATGATGCCCATTGTCGAAACGATATATCCTAGGACATGCATTGTATAGGATGATGATGGTTTGATAAGTTGATTGATTGGATGTTGATATAACGTTGACTGACATGTTTGAAAATGATCAAGAGTTTGATTTTTTTTTAAAGGTTTGTTGTTTTGAATTTGATTTTATGATTGAAGCTTTCTTTTGCTGACTACTATGATTGTTTCTCTTTGCATTGCCAAAGGATGAAGGTGATGATCAGTTTACTGTGGATGATTGATTATTGCAGGTGAAAGTGAGATGAGACAGAAGGATTTTTTCAAATATTTGGATGTTTTTGATGTTTTGAAATGTTTTGAGGCTATTTTTGTTGTTTTTAGATTTTTTAAATGTTTAGATTTTTCAAAATTTCAAATGTTTTCTAGATTTTCTAATTTTATTATGTTTTTGGATTTTGATGTTTTTTATGAATGTTTTTGGATTTTCGATGTTTTTTTGAATTTTTTTGGATTTTTGTGTCTTGGGGGCTGATCAAAGATTAGCCTTTCCTACATTTAAGCTCAGAGATGATGTAGTTTAGATTCCAATGTTTTTTGATGTTTTATGTTTTTGACTTGTTTTTGGATTTTGATGTGTTTTTGAATGTTTTTGGATTTTGGCATGTTTTGATGATTTGGATAAGGATGTGTGTGATGATATCAGTTCTCTTTTGGGATTTTGTTGAAGACTAAGCTAAGGTTGATTGATGGAATTGATGGATTGATGATGATGATAACATTGTTGAGGATGCACAACAATGCAAGGATTGATTGATCAAAATTGAGGATGATAACATTGTTGAGGATGCACAATAATGCAAGGATGGATTGATCAGGATTGATGATGATAACATTGTTGAGGATGCAAAACAATGCAAGGATAGTGTTTGGGAATGATATCCTGAGATTATGGATTGATTGGATTTGATTGATCATGATTGATGAAGCTTGATTTGGAACTTAGATGCAATTGATATTGATTCTTTGAGTTGATGTTTGATGAAAGATGAAGACTGATAAGAAATGTCTTCTCATCAAAATAAGCCATGGGCTAGTGATTTGGATTCTGGATTGCAAATGTTTTGACCAATTTGATTTCATGTTTTCCAATGTTCAGAGCACCACATAAGTTGGAGGATATAGATCAAGATTTATTCTTGAAGCAAGATGTACCTATCTGCCCCTAGTGTCTAGCAATGTATGGAATGTCATGGATGGATGTCTAGATAGGTGTATGAATGGATGGATATGAATTATCTTGTAATAAGATAAGGTGTTTGGATAATGAACACTCATTTGGATAATGCTTCATAGCTCAGATAATGCTGCATAGGATAGGATCAATGAAAATGGTGCATGTCAAGATGTTTTACCATAAGCAAGCGTAAAGTGTGCACCAAAATTTGTCAAGATCAAGATAACTTGGACCATGGATGCAGATGGATGAAAATGGATTGGATAAATGGCTCATGGATGCATGGACTTATTATGGATAAGATGGATGGAATGCTTGATTTATTATGGATGGGATAAGATGCTTTCACTTGAATTGGTCCACGTAGATGCTCAATTCTACACATAACACCTATTTGCTAGTTTTTCCTCATGGTATTGCCCAAAGCACCACCGTAGTGGTTTTCACTAGAGGACAATTTTTTTTTTACTATTTTCAATCCTTTTTCTAATTTTTTTTTTTATTTTCATATATTTTGATTTTTTTGTATTTTTCGGAAAGATTTTCAAACTCATGCTGAATCACAAGGTGTTGCTGATGTAGATTCCCTTGTCATAATGTGCCATCGGTATCTTGCTTGAAGAAGTTTCTTTGCTAAGATATGTGCACTTGAATGCAACTATTGAGATTCTTGATCTGCTTCATCGATACTGGAGTTGACTTTGTCTTTCTGCGCACATCATGATAGAGTCATTTCAAAATCCTTATGATGAAGGGTCATTGCCAATACATGGTCAATTTGAGAATTGGATATCATGCGTGGAGGCATGGATGGAGTATGTTTAGGGATAAGAGATGGGTTGGTTGATAGTTTGGAATCTTTGACTCTCCAAACATGGGACAATGAGAAATGATGGGTGGATATGAAAGTGTGCATAGAATTAGGACCAACTACTTGATACACTTTGTATGTTGCTTGAAAAGCTTATTTTTTCTTTTGCGGACATCTTCGATGGATACTTTTCCCTTTTTGATTTTTCCCCATAGTTTCTTTGACTAATGGAGTTTGATAGGGATGATCTTTCTTTATATGTTTTGGTATCCATTTGTATTTGATTTTTCCATTATGCTTTCCAACAGATTTTTCTTTGATAACATTCTTCGTACTTTGATTCAAATCTTTCTTTTGACATTGGTCCCAATTTGTGGATGGGGTGATGGGTGGATGAAGATTAATGACATGGCTAGTTGTAGTATTGGCATTGGTTTTACCATAAGGACTATTCGTGCTCCCTATGTTGATGTTTGCTTGAGACGAAGTTGCCCCCAGTATTGTGGAAGTAGTACCTTCATGCCTTGATTCTTCCTATTCTGAAATGTCTTGTTTAGAATGCACTCTCTGATAAATGACCCTTGTAGATGACGTTATTTCCATTTGTTGCTCTGCTGACTCTAGAATATCATGTTCTATCTGACTTGTTTCCTTGAGTGGATAATGATGGATATCTTTATTCATGATGTCCTTAGTCTGAATTTTGGATATATCAAATCTTGATGTTGACAACTTTGTTTGTCTATAGGAATCAATAACCTGCTATTTTTGTGTAATAATGTCAAGAGTAGAAGAATCCTATTTTGAATGAAGATCATCTATGTGTCCATCCACAAAAAGCATCTCACATGGGTAGATGGAGGAGTATGTGCTACATGGATATGATCATCTTGCATAGATAGGAGAGTGTCCATTAGATTATTGTAGTATCTTGAAGATACAAATTCTTGATCTTGAATGATTTTGGGGTTGCTTTTGACATGCTTTGGATTAGGTTCTTGACATCAATTAGTTTCAAAGGATGGATTGCTTACAAAGGGTTATTGGATGTCATTAGTAGGCATGGTAAATAGCTCAATATCCTCTTGATCTTTGAGTGAATTTGGATCAAGTGTTGAGTTCAGATTTTCTTCGGTATCTATAACCATAAGGTCGAAGGATGTCAACATGTCTTGGAAAGGACCATTGCTAGACTTTGGTGAAAGATTTTGATCATGCTTTAGAATAAATTCTTAAGATATGTCCTCTAACTCATAAGGTGATGTGGAGACATTTTCAACATGATCATAGGTCAACGGATCATGCGTTATGTCGATAGGATCAAATAATCCTAACACTCATTGAAATCGATCACTAAAAAGTGGCTCTTGATGTATGGTGAGTTGACCATCGGATGGAGTAGACATAGATTCAAGGTGCTCAGTGTTGGATTTATCTTGATCCTTGTTCTCAATAGTTGTCATTTTTTTGTAGCTTGAAAGGCTTGGGCAGCTTAGGTAGCTTGAGTGGTGTGGGTAGCTTGAGTGGCTTGTGGAGCCACCTAATATTGTTGAATCATTTTTTCATAGGCTTGATGTACTTTTAGTGCGATGTTATGATATTGAATTATTGCACTTGGTTTTGGTGGTAGTGGCGGTGTATTCGGAATTGCGTTGGATGTAGTGACAAGTGGTTGAGATATGTTTGGAATGATCATGGTAGTGAGGGGTTGAGATATGATGGGTGTGATAGGGGTGGTTGTTGGAATGATCGAAGTGATAGGGATGGTTGGAATGACCGAGGTGATAAGCCCTTGGGAGACCATGTTTTGATTTGTCATGATTGATGTTGTCATTTGATTACATACCATCTATGGGTGTGATGTCGATGGTATATTCAAAGGATTTGATGTCATGGCTTGATTGGTGTTAGGTGGATTGATTTGGATGGAATGATTGGCACTAGGTAAAGGGGGAAGCCCTAAACCAAGGAATGATGTTGATATGGGTAATGGTGGTGGAGATGTCTCTTGGCATAATGACTCAACTATTTTGGTAAGTGTAGCAATTTGATCTAGTCAAATTTGTTCTTGATTTCGATCTTGACTCCCCTGATACAATTGATTTGGCTTGTGTTTAAGTAGATTTGGAGTATGTACTTGTGTTTGATTTTGGACAATGTTCTGGTTTGGAATGACACTCAAATTTGGCATAATAGGTTGAAATTGACCATTGTTCATGTTTGGAATATTTGTATGATTTGCAAATGTATCCATCCCAAAGTTTTTCGGATTCATGTTTCAAAAAATTGTGCGTGGTACCTTCTCATTTGGTTTGTCAGGATTTGATGGGATGGCATTGTTCATTTGAAGGCTCATGCTTTGATCGTTCAGTTGGTGGATTTGTAGGTTTGGATTTAGATCTACCATTGGGAAATGTGTTCCAATTTTTTATTTGGGCATCCTCACACTTGTTGTACCATTGATGTTTGTCAAAGGTAATGATCCCATGTATGGATTGCATAAGTGTGAGTGTTGATAATCAATCGGTGTTGTAAGGCTTTGAAAGTATAGTTGACTTGGATTACTCATCATGTATGGATCAAGTTTGTATTCCATGTTCTCCTTGTGTTTTGACCTTGTTGCAAAAGTGACCTCTAAGGTTCTTAGGACCAATGACGAGATGAAGGATAGAAAGTGTAAATGATGAGTGATGAACGTTTAGGAACTTTGGATCAATGCTAGACTTAGGGTTTGATTTTGATTGGTTTGATTTGGATAATGAACTTGTAAACCCTAAGATGTTGGATGTGATCTTAGGATGAATGTTTTCAAAGGATTTGCTGATTTAATTAAATGTATGAGAAAGGATGCATTCCCACACACCTAACTAAAGAAATTATTTTGATTTAAGGATGATCTACCCAAGTCTAGAATGATGTTTCCAAAGATCTAAAGTTGTTTGGTGGAATGGATTTTGATAAATTTTTGGATGGATGAAGTGTTTGATTTTATCCTAAATGAACCTAGGAAGGACTTGTTTACAAGACCAAGATAGTGAAGAACATGCTTTTATCTAAGAGTAATTCAAAAAAGACTAATGTCTTGCTCAAAAGGTGATAAGAAGATAAACAAGCATATGTGTGGGGTCCAATTGATTTAATCTTTGCTTAATGGATTTGTTTTACCACAAACGCACTCTTGATTAGTTTTCAAACTAAATGTTCAATGTCTCAACTTTGTCTCATTTCACAAGGTATATTATGTGAAACTTTGATGAATTTAAGACAAAGATTACCTATTGTTTAACTTTAGGGGAAATATTGAGATGTAAACTCAAGTGTTTAGAAACCTCTAACAATGTAATCCAAAGGGAAAGCAATAACACAAGAATTTGGTCAATGGTATTTCCCTCCTAAAGGGTTTGAAATCTTGAGAATCATATTGAATTTTTTTTTACAATTTTTTTTGAATAAAGCACTGTTTTTTCAAGCAATGTAACACACTAGCTCAATTGGTACATTTTTCTTAGTGGGCTTGCATCATGCCCTTCGTAGTAGAAGAGATGATTTTACATGCAACCAAGGATAAAATATAAAGGTATGTTAAGAATGAAGTCTTAACCTCTATATTTCAACCAAGATCAGACATGTCAAGTAATTTCTTGGAATCTAAATTCCAATGCACCAATTTGATAAACTCATTGGATGGACTAGATGGCAACTACAAACAAGGTTCTTAATGACACAACATCGGGGACATGGCACCTTGTGAGCGTCTAACAAGCCACTAAAGGCTTTAATCAATCCTACTAGGGGCTCTTATACATTCTACGATAGTACCCCATTTTGAAAGGCACTGTACGGCTAAGGCCTACATACCATGAGGACTTGATACTTTAGTCTTATCCATTTGTATACTAGCCCAAATGAAAAACTTGTTGGAGTCACCTTCGAGTTCTCCTTTCGGATGTGTCTCTTAGGCAGACCCCTCTAAAGGTAAATAATAGCAAGCAAGCACATCCATAGTTCGATCGACCTTCATTTAGAAACAAAGGGAGAACACACGCGATATACCTAACTCACACTCGCAAAGTGTGTATGGGAAATTATTTATGCAACTTAATGTCACCAAAAACCTTTTGATTCTCAAGATTTCCGTGAGGCACAAGAGAAGCACATACATCTTTTGATGATATTATTTTGTGTAAATAATTACAAGAAAATAAAGACACACATTCATTTTATCCTTCAAAGCAATGATTTGATTCGTTTTAAAACACTAAAGGAAAGATGAATATTGCTTGTTCATTTTTAGCCCAAATTGAAATCTAGTAGGTATCTAAGTTTCAATTTTAACCCTTTGCAAATGAAAAATCAAAATGGTCTTTTTAGACCCAAACAAAAGTTAGTGTCCTAAAAATGAAAGATAACAATTTCGTGAAGAAGTGTTAAACAAACACTTAAAGTGTTTAAAAACACTTTGATTTTTCAAAATATCCTCCTTCTTTTGTTTTCCTTTGCTATCCTTGTCTTCCTCGCTTTCCTTCATTTGTACCTTTGCTTGGTTTTGTACTTTTTCCTTTCGCTTTTCTTTGTACCTATTAAACAAAAGATACTTATGTGAGGATCAAAATTTTAAACTTATTTTGATGGTTAATAGCATGATTTCAATTGAATAGATCAAATAATCACAAAGGATGAGTCTTTTAAAAACATCACCACAAATTTTAAATTTTAGCTAAGGTCATAATGATGAAGATGATTTATAATACAAAGCTAATAATGAATCTACTTCAAAGAACAAACCTTTCTGAAAGTATCATCATCAATTTCAAGTGTTTACTAGCATGATAATCATAATGATTTGATAAATATAAACTATGGAATTTATTATAGACTCAATGAAAACAATGACATAGTGTAAAAAATGTACCCAACCATATTAATTACCAAGAATCATTCACTATTTCCATATATTTCCAAAAGATCAAATGTGACTACCCTATGAAAAGGCTTTTGACTCTTAAAGGAAATGCATCTAGTAAGTATAAGGCTACATGGTGATGTCAGCTAGGAAGTTTCCAAAGAAACTACAAGTGGCAAGTGTAAAGGAAAGTCTCTATTGTAGTCTGTAGGAAAGGCATGATAGGTTGAGACAAAAGGAATAAACAAATAATATAAATTAATGCAAAGTTAGCAACCAAATCATCAAATATAACTTAATCACCAAAAGGCACTAAACCTTGGTGCCTTTTCCTGAAATTAATGAGGAGCGACTAAAATGAATGCTAAATGTTTAGCAAGTCTGACATTGATGCCTCCAATCAACATTAAATGATTCCTGCATAGCCACTGGTTAGTGATAGCAATTATATTAAATACACCAAAAAAATAGGGATTGACATGGATTTATTTGTTGTGCTTGATGAGCCCAAAATATGCTCATAATTTGGGTATCATGGTGTACTTTTAATACCCTTACTTTTGTTGTTCATGGTTTTTTAACTATTTAGAAACCTTTTATTAGGGGATATCCTATGGAAATACACTTTTATATTCCTACAGCCTATCATGTTGATATGTCTATATTTATTACCCTATTTGACTTCCCAAATGACTGGTATAATGCATGTAGTTTTTGAATAATGAAGTAAATTTGATATGTGATTAATAAATGAATATTGTGTAGTTGCCATGCATGTTTTCTATTGCCTAGTGCTTCGCAGGTTGTTGAAGAAACTATGAATGAGTCAAGCGCAGCTAATCTCAGCCTTGCAGTAAATTCCATTTCCTACACGACTTTGAGGAAGTTATTCTGGCGAAGACTCTTTGACTGAAATTATTGGGAAGGAATTTAAATGTCAAATAATTTGGAAAGAGTGGAATGCTGAATTCTCTCTGAACCGTGTTGAGCAGATAAGTTCATTTATTTAGTTTGTTCCTCAATTCTAGGATACATTTACATCCATATCTTTCTCTGTTAGGGTTAGTTAGTTAGTTTTTTTCCTGATTTCAATAAGTGTTCCTCCTATGCGAGTGGGAAAGCATAACGAGATAGAAAGGATATCATGTAAGAGTTAGTATAATAATAAGAGATAGAGTTTTGTGTTAGTTTTCATATGAGCAGAACAATGTATACCATTATGAGTTTATGAATAAAAGTTGATGAAGTTCTGAGTTCAATACTAGCATAATTAGTTGATGCTTGCTTATGGGACCCACTTAGTAAGTATATTTAGTTAATTAGTTAGTCATTCATTTTCTGTTGATCATAAGTTAGATTTCATTCTTGAAGTTTCTGTGCAAACTCAGTCTTATATTATTCTTGCAGCATCGGGAATCCATCCCTATGTCTGTTCCTACAACATAAGGCCAGTTCATAGTTTGTTTCTTAGTCATAGCTGTTATGATTTTTGATTTGGTTAAATTATGGTTGAGTTAAAAGAACTTTGCATTACCTTCTTGTAACCTAGGTAGAATTCTTTCCAAGTATTTATTTTTGGTAGGTTGTGACTGAAATTGGTTCTTAGTGCACATACAGTGCCACTCCATTTTAAGTATACGTTCCCTGGTTTGACAAGTAAATGAACGACCATGAAAATATATTAGTCGCCTGTTGGAAAGTCCAATTCCCAGGATAGGTTTTTCTATGATTTTCATATCCTTTTGTGGGCGTGACTATTTTTTTGCACCGTTGTGGGGGATGGTGTCAAGCTAAGAACCTATCATAAGTCATTGTTAGTAGTACTTCAGTCTATTATTCAAGAATTTTCAAATTCCTTCAATTCACCATTCATTCTATTGCATGCATAGAAGAAGAGACGCTCTGGTAAGATTCCTTCCTGACCTTCCATTCATTGATAACAATCCTAAACCAGCTTATAATCTATTTGAGGAAGAAGGAGACCAAGATATTAATCCATTTGCTAAAAACTTGTTTGTTGAATTGACATTTGACCTAGCTGACGAAGAACCTGAAGAAAATCCATTTGCTACGATACTGGACATTAGGTAAATATGGCACAAAATCCACCTAATCAACCTCCTGCTTTTGAGTTTCCCATTGTTGCTCAGCAGGATAATGATAGCCTTAAAAATATTCCTTCTTCATTACTCCCCAAGTTCTATGGACTAGTTACAGAGGATGCAGACACTTTCTTGTTTGAGTTTGACATCCTCTGTCGTAGCTATGATTACACTGCAGATGCTCACAGGCTGAAGTTATTTCCTTCTACTTTGAAGGAAGGAGCTCTTAGATGGTTCATGAGTTTGGGAAGCGGTGTTATTGATAGTTGGGCAGCCATGCAAACAAAATTTCTTGAGAAATACAAGGAATATTGTAAGAGTGGTAGTAAGGGAGATAATATATTCTAAATTCAACAAAAGGAGGATGAAAGCCTAGAAGACTATATCTCAAGATTCTTGTTTTCATTGAAAAAGAATTTTGACCATACTTTCAATGAAGAGTCTTAGAAACTACTCTTCCTAAGAGGAATCAGTGATACCTGTATAGATGCTCTGGACCTGATGGGAGGAGGTGATATAACCTAATTTCCTTGGGATGATATCAAGAAAATATGTTTTAACTACTCTCAAGCAATTGTTAAGAAGGGTAGAGGTCATCAAGCCACAGTGGGAAAGTCTTCTATTAATGGAGTTTCACGGATGGAGATCACAAATTTGCTATCTGATTTCAAGTAGGATATCATAAATAATATGGCCACACAGTTGGATACTATGCAAACTTGGAAGAAACATGAGGAAGCTGAAGTAATCTTGGCAGAGTTCTATCCACATTGTAGACAAAATAAAAGGGACTACAGATGTAAGACAGTGGCTAACCTGGAGGCCAAGTAGTTACCTACTGACTTTAAGATGATAGAAAGTGATGATGACCAAGTATTCTTCATCTCACAAAGGCGACCATGGGCTCAAAGATAAGGTATGCCTCAAGACCCTTTGAATTTTAGTAATCCTTATTCTAATTATAATAACCAGTGGCAACCTACATATGGCCCATCACCCCCTTGGAATACCCCTCAATCACATTGGCCTAACTATCAGAGTCCTCAATGGAAATCTCCTCAAGGAGGTTGGCAGCAGCCACAAGGACAATGGACTCCACCCCAAGGTAACTGGCAGCAGAATCCTCAATGGAGAAGTCCACAGCAATGGCATAACCAATCCCCTGCCTCTCTGTAATTTCAGCAGGCACAGCCTCAGGCCCTCATGCCACTTCCTACAACACCTGCAACAAATACTAGCCCTCCAAGACAAACCCCTATGCCTGCTCAACCATTGCCAAATCCTAATAATAAGCAGCAACAATAGTAGCCTATGTATTTTGCAGAAGCTAATCAGTATCCAACTTATGCCCTGAATATTAATGATATCCATCTCAGATCTGGAACCACACTTCCTACTCCATAGCTACTTGTAATTATGGAAATTTTAGATCCTACCTCTGAGCAATCTATCGAACCTGCAGAACATATAACTGTATCAGATACTGTCTCTAAGGAGCCTATCCTACAACATTAGGCCAAACCACCTTTTCCTTAGAGCTTGCAAATTACTACATCAAAGTCTATGAAAGAGCCTACCTTTGATATTTTGGATCAGTTGAAGAATGTAAACATTCAAATTTCCCTTTTCTAAGCCATTAAAGATGTCCCAATTTATGGAAAAGCCGTTAAGGAGGCCTATTTAAAGAAACTAGGAAGAGAGAAAAAGGATCCCCAAACTATCCATGTTCCAGGATGATTGGCAGATATTATGTTAGGGAAGGTAGTCATTCCAAAATATACTAACCCTGGGAGTCCTATGGTGCAAATAAATATTAATGGCTAGATAGTAAAGAATGTTTTAATTGACTTTGGTGTAGCTATCAATGTAATGACCAATAATACAATGGAGTATTTGAATATCTTAAACGTTCGGTCTACACCTACCATCCTACAGGTTGATAGCTCCACAGTAAAGTCTAATGGAATGGTAGAAGATGTTATTGTCATCCTTGAGTCTTGGGAATACCCAGCAGACTTCACCACATTGTCCACTAAGGAAACTTTGGGGGGATATCATATTATCCTAGGTAGACAATGGTTAGCCACTACTGATGCTTTTATAGGTTGCCGCTTAGGAAATATGACAATTTATGATGGTCAGTCAAGAAAGAAATTGGCTTTATACCCGCCTACTCAGCCTCAACCAAACTTGTCTCAACCAATTTGGCTAGATTTAGGAGAGGAAACTGAAGAAGTCAATTCATTGGATCAACTAATGATGTTGCAAACTAATATGTTCTCATAGCTTTAGAGTGAGGATGACCTGCTTTTACATATTTTGCAGTCCAGCCCTGGTCCAAGTAGCCCATCTACTATAGATAGCTATGTTCAGCAGTATTTCCTGCAGCAACTAAATTTTGAGGATCTAACACCTGAATCTCCTACAGTTTATCATAATTTTCTTCCATATGAAATACAGACACCACCTTTATCAACAGCCTCCATGAATGATCTTATCAGGCAAGTAGAAGTGTCTCTAGGCCATTGTCTGAATATAAATAATAAGCTGCCTCAATGTCAACAAGTTGCCCTAGTCACAATATTGCAAGAACAACATAGAGCTTTTGCATGGGACTATGGGGATATAAAGGGAATAGATCCTCAACTTTGTACTCATAGGATCTATATTAAGGAGGTTTATTCACTTGTCAGGTAGCCTCAAAGAAGGATAAATCCAGCACTTAGGGAAATAGTTAAAATAGAGCTTCAAAAATTGCTTGATGCTGGCTTTATATACCCCATTTCAGATAGTCAATGGGTGTCTCCATTGGTAATTGTCCCTAAAAAAGGTGGAAAATGGAGAGTTTGTGTAGACTACAGGGATTTGAACACAACTAAAAAGGATCACATTCCACTTCCATTTGTTGACCAAGTACTAGACTCCTTGTCTACGAAAAAGTATTTCTCCCTTTTGCATGGATATAGTGGCTATAATCAAATTAGAATCACCCCTGAGGATGAAGACAAAACAACTTTTACCAGTCCATGGGGTACTTTTTCCTACTCTGTCTTACCTTTTGGGCTGTGTAGTGCATGTGCAACATTTCAAAGGGTAGTCATCAGTATTTTTGCTGATATTTCTCATGATTCTATGGAAATCTACATGGCTGACTTCGCTACTTATGGAGTTACTTGTGAAGAAGCATTGGCCAATCTGGAAAAAGTGTTGAGAAGATGTCAGGAGCAGAATTTGTCTTTGAATAGTGAGAAATGCTTCATGATGATATAAGAGGGAATTGTTTTAGGCCATCATATCTCTCAAGCATGAATTCAAGTTGATCTTGCAAAAATAGAAGTTATTCTAACTTTTCCAACACCTATAAAACAAAAGGATGTTAGAAGCTTCCTAAGACATGTTGGATAATATAGAAGATTCATTAAAATTTCAACAAGATCATCAGTCCATTATATGCCTTGTTGACTAAGGATTCTGAATTTAGTTGGATTGAAGCCTATGACAAATCTTTCCTGCAACTTAAGAACTTGCTTACTTAGGCACCTATTTTTCAAGGATCGAAGTGGGGTTTTCCTTCCATATACACACAGACACTTCTAATTATGCAATAGGGGAAGTTTTAGGACAAAAAGAGAATTCTATTGAGCATGCTATATATTTTATTAGCAAAAACTTGCAAGGTCCTAAATTAAATTATACTGTCATATAAAAAGAATTGTTAGCAATTGTGTATGCTTTAAACAAGTTTCAACACTATGTCACTGGTTGCAAAGTACTTGTTCATACAGACTATGCAACAATAAGGTACCTCATGAATAAGCCTCCATATCTAGCAGATTAGCAAGATGGCTCCTATTGTTGTAGGAATTTGATATCACAATCACTGATAAACCAGGATGGGCTAATGTAGTTGCTGATTTCTTATCAAAGCTTCAAACGACTACACTTGGCACACCAGAGGTAATTGATGATAGATTTCCTGATGAACATCTATTTTTCATTGCTGCTCACACCACATGGTATGCAGATATTGCAAATTACTTGCCAGTCAACCAGATTCCAGCCCATTTTTCTCCAAAGGAAAAATAATTGTTGGTGGAGAAAATTTTTAACTTTTCATGGATTGTAGAATGTTTATTCTACACAGGACCTGACCAAGTCATGAGAAGATGTGTAAGGGAAGATGATACCTATGACATACTGCATGCTTGTCATGATGAGCCATGCGGTGGGTACTTTGTAGCTAAAAGAACATCTATGAAGGTGCTTACTATTGGATACTATTGGCCTATACTACACAGAGATGTTGTAGCCTATACGAGGAAATGTGATAGATGTCAACGCATGGGAAGACCAACAAGGTTTGATGAAATGCCCCTGTATCCTCAAGTGGTAGTCAGCCCCTTTGATAAGTGGGGCATGGATTTTGTTGGATCCATTGATCCTCCATCCAATGGGAAATCATATATTTTAGTTTGTACTGATTATGTTACCAAATGGGTGAAAGTGAAAGTAATGACTCATGCCCGTAACAACAAGGTTGTTGAATTCCTATATGAGTAGATCTTTACTCAATTTGGAGTCCTAAGGGAACTTGTCACAGATCAAGGATCTCAATTTACATCCAATTTAATCAATGCACTAATGAATAATTACAAGATCTGACACAGGAAGTCTAGCCCCTATCACCCTCAAGTCAATGGTCAGGCAGAAGTTACCAATAGAGAAATTAAGGCGATACTTACAAAGATAGTTTATCTACACAAGAAATATTGGAGCAGTCGACTTCCTGAAGCCATCTAGGCCTATAGGACAACGTGGAAGACAACTATAGGGTTTACTCCTTTTGAATTACTCTATGGAAATACTGCCATGTTGCTAATAGAATTTGAGCACAAGACCTTGATGACTGCTTTAGAGTTTAATATGGACATTTTTGAAGCCCAAAAGGAACAACTCCTATAGCTAAATGTGTTAAATGAAATCAGAAAAGCAGCCTTGTAGCATACATAAATCATACAACAGCAAAGGAAAAAGTGGCATGACCGACATATCAAAACTAAGCAATTCTTTGCCAATGATTGGGCGCTGCTCTATGACTTGAGGTATAAAGAAAATTAGGGTAAACTCACCACCTGATGGCTTGGACCATATGAAATTGAGAATGTATTTGATAATGGTTCAGTTCAATTAGTCACAATTGATCCTATTCAATTCAAGCTACTAGTTAATGGACACCGTCTTCAGTTGTATCGTAAGCTAGTCTCAAAAGAAGAATTTATGTAGTAGTTTGTTCAAGATCCTACCACTAATCTTCTTGTAGCAAAAGGCTTTAGCCTTTCTTCTGCAGCTTCACCATAATGTTACAATGCATGCTCATAATAAAGGTTTACTTTTTAAGGAAACCCTTTTTCTTTGTTCCCACTCATTGCCACATCTCACTTCCTTATCTTCCATCCCATCCATCCATTCCATCCACACATCTCATCCATCCATGTCACCCATCCACCTCATTCATTTGCACCATCCTTAATTATGATTTCATTCCCAATTGTCATTTTATGTTGAAGTTGTCATCTTTCTTAGAATGTACGTGCATTAATTGATAGGTACGTGATATCTTTTGTTGTCACATCATTGATTTATTTCATTTTATTCATTTACTACTATGTCTATATCAGTCATGCCTCAACCACTGATTTCAGAGAGACCACCAGAAAGTTTAATGTTGGAGGACCAACATTAGGTTAAGTAGGGGGCAAATGATGAGCCCAAAATATGCTCATAATTTGGGTATCATGGTGTACTTTTAATACCCTTACTTTTGTTGTTCATGGTTTTTTAACTCTTTAGAAACCTTTGATTGGGGGATATACTGTGGCAATGAACTTTTATATTCCTACAACCTATCATGTTGATATGTCTATATTTATTACCCTATTTTACTTCCCAAATGACTAGTATAATGCATGTAGTTTTTGAATAATGAAGTAAATTTGATATGTGATTAATAAATGAATATCGTGTATTTTCCATGCATGTTTTATGTTGCTTGGTGTTTTGCAGGTTGTTGAAGAAAGTATGAACAAGTCAAGCACAGCTGATCTCGGGCTTGTAGTAATGTCTTTTTCCTACACGACTTCGAGGAAGTTATTCTGGCAAAGACTCTTTGACTAAAATTGTTGGGAAGGAATTTAAATGTCAAATAATTTGGAAAGAGTGGAATGTTGAATTCTCTCTGAACCGTGTTGAGTGGATAAGTTCATTTATTTAGTCTGTTCCTTGATTCCAGGATACAGTTACATCCACGTCTTTCTCTATTAGGGTTAGTTAGTTATTTTCCTGATTTAAATAAGTGTTCCTCCTGCGTGAGTGATCAAGCATAACGAGATATAAAGGATATCATGTAAGAGTTAGTATGATAATAAGAGATAGAGTTTTGTGTTAGTTTTCATATGAGTAGAACAATGTATACCATTCTGATTTTATGAATAAAAGCTGATGAAGTTCTAAGTTCAATACTGGCATAATAAGTTGATGCTTGCTAAGGGGGCCCACTTAGTAAGTATATGTAGTTAGTTAGTCATTCATTTTTTGTTGATCATAAGTTAGATTTCATTCTTGAAGTTTCTATGCAAACTCAGTCTTATATTGTTCCTGCAGCATTGGGAATCCATCCCTATGTCTGTTCCTGCAGCATAAGGCCAGTTCATAGTTTGTTTCTTAGTCGTAGCTATTATGATTTCTGCTTTGGTTAAATTATGGTTGAGTTAAAAGAACTTTTCATTACCTTCCTGTAACGTAGGTAGAATTCTTTCCAAGTATTTATTTTTGATAGGTTGTGACTAAAACTGCTTCTTAGTGCACATACAGTGCTGCTCCATTTCAAGTATACTTTCCCTGGTTCAAGACGAGTAAATGAATGACCATGAAAAGATATTAGTCGTCTGTTGGAATGTCCAACTCCCAGGATAGGTTTTACAGTGTTTTTCATATCCTTTTGTGGGCATGACGAGTGGTCCTCACAACTTTCCCTTACAAGCATACAATAGAAAAAAATGCTACTAGCACACAACAGAAACAATAACTGCGCTCAAAGTTTTTGAAGAGAATTTTAAATTTTTGCTTTTGGTAGGTGAAACATGTGCAAGGATCATTAATCATAGAAATCACCTTCTTTCTTGTACTGGTTGTAGCTAAGAGACCTCTATGAAACACATGTGATGGTGACATAGAATTTATCATTCAACACCTATTGATAATGAAATGACATGTTTGTATCCATATCCTTCAATGGAAATTAGTCAGTGGATCTTTCTCCTGTAGCAAGGGTAAATTCATCAAGACTCTCAAATACATTTGGAGGGCTAAAAATTAAATTGGACATAGATTCCAATGCATTTGATTCATAAATGCTGGCTAGTTTCCCCATAACACCTGAGTCTTCTATTTTGGGTTATTCATTGCCTCCATTGAATTGCCAATCCCCCATTTACATACCTGGCTACCGGATACTCACAGAGAAGCACATTATAGTGCATGTATGTTCTCAGAGTCCAAGAAATTTCCCTTCACCTGGATATGGATTGATCTGAATCAATACAGAATTGCTACCTTAGGCTCCTCTATTCCCTATTAGTTGGCGATTGGTAGGAGCAAGAAAATCTCTACGGTGGGCCCTACTATTCTATTGGAGATTGATTAAGCCTATTGTTTCTTTAGCGAGGATATCCCACCCATCAATATCTCATGGGTATGGGTTTCATGATTCTAGGTGTTGGTTCACGGCGGAATCTTGGTCTCAATGGAGGTCACAAATGATTTCTCATGGATCAATCCTAGTTGAACCGGTCGAATATGGAAGAGAATTGGTGAATGGGATCACGAGAATGAGT
This sequence comes from Sequoia sempervirens, assembly GCA_007258455.2. NCBI lineage: Eukaryota > Viridiplantae > Streptophyta > Pinopsida > Cupressales > Cupressaceae > Sequoia > Sequoia sempervirens. The sequence goes on along the minus strand of VDFB02100857.1, from coordinate 47,415 downwards.
GGGAAATGAGTAATAAAGAAATTCAGCTTATGCTATTCCTTTGGTCAGTAGCTCTTACTCCCCTTTCGGTTCCCTTGTGACTGAAACCAAAGAACTTCTTCCTTTTGAATGAATAATAAAGGAAAATAGGAGAATACGCCCCTAGGCTACTTAATAAAATATTCAAGCTAGTCCAATTGACAGGTGTAAAGACTACCCCAGAGCTTTTTGACCAGTATCTTCTGAGCAAAAGAAGAGTCTGTAAACCTAAAGAAAACCATAAAATCTCTGAGATGGCTCAATGCAGGTGTAACTAGCCTTTCAACTGTGCAAATCAAGATATTTCCATTTATCCCAAATAGTATGCGCACAGGGTTATCAAGAGAACTTTCAGTGAATTCAATTGCTAGGGGTGAAGGACACCTCCACTTCAGTTAGAATAATAACATCAAAACAAGATAGGAGAAAGGTCATATTCATCCATTCGACAAATAAATCAAGTTTATTTATCAATCTCCTAAAGTCATTAGTTTAAATCAAATAAATCAACTTGATCCCATCACCCTCATTTTAATTAAATAAATCAAGCCTTTTATTTAATTAAACCAAATGCATATTCCATCCTTTTTTGAATTAAATAAATCAAATATTTAAGTCATAAAATTCAAAATCATCCTAATCATCATTAAGCTAACCTAATCTTGATTAAATGCTAATCCTAACCACTTGCATCATCTAGATTTTGCCACTTGCACATATAAATCAATTTATTGATTTATTAAAATCCTTATTTTCCATCAACTTGGCATAAAACAGAATATTCCTTCAAATTTGAAAATGATGAAAAGTGGACATGTACATCCAACAAAGCAATTAATGTCTCTTACATGTCTCTTGCACAAGTCAAGGTTAGCATTTAACTCATCTTGTCTCTCAAATTCAAATTCAAATTTCCCCCCTCTTGGGCACATTTCCCAAATCTTGCACATGCATCAACCACTCACATGATGACAAGTGGCCCCTTTTCATTGGCCTGTTTTTAGTCCCACATCCTCCATGTTGAGCACTCTTATCCTTTGAAAATCTATAAATGAAAGCTTCATCTTTGAGAAAATCCTCCACAATTTCATCCTCAAATCATATGCAAAGTCACTCTCCTTGAGAACTGATTTTTCCATCTTCATATCACATTCATAGCAATTTCATCATTTAGCTTAGCTTGATCAAGGATTGGGAAAGGGCTATTTTCAACAATAGCACCAATTCACTATGAAATGAAGTTTTGATTATGTTTATATGCTTACATTTGATTATCTTTGTTTTATCTAATTTGCATATTTTATCATAGTCAAGTATTTCATAGGGATTTCAAATCTAATGTTTTTTAAAGGACTAACATTATGATATTATGTTAAGATTGTTAACCATTTGCAAATTTTGATGTCCACAAAATGGCGCTAGAAGGAGTTCTATTTCATTGTATTAATCTTATTTTGATTTCTAACAAGTGGGGATAAAACAGAGGTGGGAACAGGCAGCTAAAAGAAAACTCTTCATGTGTATTTCTATTTTAAATCTCTTTTAGCAAGTATGTTTTACTTCTACCATTAGTTATTTACACTTGCACATAACACAAAGGACATTATTTGCATTCACAATCTTTTTGTTTCAGCATTGAAATCCATCTGTCGTGCATCATATGAATATTGCTCTTGTTGAATTGTTGAACATATGTAGGCCTACATATTTATTTCACACTAAAAAAAAAAAAAGGCAAAGCATTTGAGATCACTGCCATTTTACATCTTTCTCTTGTCTTGTTTTGATGTTATTATTCTGACTGAAGTGGAGGTGTCCTTCACCCCTATCAATTGAATTCACTGAAAGTTCTCTTAATAACCTTGTGCGCATACTATTTGGGATCAATGGAAATATCTCGATTTGCACAGATGAAAGGCTAGTTACACCTGCATTGAGTCATCTCAAAGATTTTATGGTTTTCTTTAGGTTCGCAGACTCTTCTTTTGCTTTAAAGATACTGGTCAAAAAACTCTGGGGTAGTCTTTACACCTATCAATTGGACTAGGTTGAATATTTTATTGAGTAGACTAGGGGCATATTCTCCTGTTTTCCTTTATTATTCATTCAAAAGGAAGAAGCTCTTTGGTTTTAGTCATAGGGGAACCAAAAGGGGAGTAAGAGCTAGCAACCGAAGGAATAGCATAAGCCGAATTTCTTTATTACTCATTCCCCACTCATTCCTGTATCCCATTCACCAATTCCTTCCATAGCTCGATTTGTTCAACTAGGATTGATCCATGAAAAATCATTTGAGACCTCCATTGAGACCAGTATCTGTCAGGGAACCAACACCTAGAATCACAAAACCCATACCCATATGAGATATTGATGGGTAGGCTATCCTCACTAAAGAAATAATGGGTGAATCACCCCAATTGAATAGTAGGGCCCACTACGTAGAAATTTTTTTCCTACTCCTACTGCTGCCAACCAATAGGGAATAGAGGAGCCTAAGGTAGCAACTCTATATTGATTCAGATCAATCCATATCTGGGTGAAGGGAAATTTCTTGGACTCCAAGAACATACATGCACTATAATGCACTTCTCTGTGGGTATTCGGTAGCCAAGTATGTAAAGGGGGAATTGGCAATTCAATGGAGGCGATGAATAACCCAAAAAAGAAGACTCGAGTGTTACGGGGAAAATATCCAACATTTATGAATCAAATGCATTGGAATGTCTACCCAATTTAATTTTGAGGCCAATGAAAAGAGACCACTTGTCATCATGTGAGTGGTTGATGCATGTGAAAGATTTGGGAAATGTACCCAAGAGGGGGGAAATTTGAATTTGAATTTGAGAGACAAGATGAGTTAAATAAGATGAGTTAAATGCTAACCTTGACTTGTGTAAGAGACATGTAAGAGACATTAATTGCTTTGTTGGATGTACATGTCCACTTGTCATCATTATCAAATTTGAAGGAATATTTTGGTTTATGCCAAGTTGATCGAAAATAATGATTTTAATAAATCAATAAATTGATTTATATGTGCAAGTGGCAAAATATAGATGATGCAAGTGCTTAGGATTAGCATTTAATCAAGATTAGGTTAGCTTAATGATGATTAGGATGATTTTGACTTTTATGACTTAAATATTTGATTTATTTAATTCAGAAAAGGATGGAATATGCATTTGGATTTAATTAAATAAAAAGCTTGATTTATTTAATTAAAATGAGGGTGATGGGATCAAGTTGATTTATTTGATTTAAACTAGTGACTTTAGGAGATTGATAAATAAACTTGATTTATTTGCCGAATGGATGAATATGACCTAGTTGAATGCATTATGTCAATTTGACATGTCTACAAAAACATTTTATATATTTTATTTCCATAATTTCTAATTTGTCTCAAAGAAACTTTACCATGAAGGTTATCTAGCACATCTGTTTCAATTGTAAAAAAAACATTTTCACCTTCATGCATAGGAGTTTCATTTTCATTCACACAAGGGGTTTCATTTTCATTTTCAAATGTAAAAGGGATTTCATTATCATTTTCATTAATATGAGGGATTTCATTCTCATTTACATTCTCATAAGATATAATTTCATCATTTTCTTGTTTCTGCATTATTTCAACCCTAATATTATTGATCTCATCAATGGTGTATCTAGCTTCATCTAAACAAGCAATATCAATATTATGAAAACTTGGGTTTGAACACATACCTGGATAGATTATTTGAATAGGTACATTTTCCATATCATTGGGAGGTGGATTTGAAGACACACCCGAAGTTGTTTGCTTATCATTCAAAGTTGAAGTTGAAGGCTCTGTTGGGTTTGTCTCCGTAATTGCATTTTCTTCTATATTCACCATCTCCACATTTGCATCATCTACATTCATTTCATCATTCTTGGCTTCCTCTTCAACATTCTTGGAACTAGATGCTTCCAAATCTTTCATTTGATGATTCCTTTCTCTCCTTTCCCTTTGTCTTTTTGCCTCCTTATCTTTATTTGCTTGAACTTCTTCGGGTGTCATTAACTTTCTACATCTTTTTTTTTGTCTTTGCTTATCACCCATGGTTACCAAACCCTCTTTGATCACAAAAACAATAATTCAAGAAACTTATTTTCAAATTTCCACCTCCTTCAAATATTCAAATTAAACTATGTACTATGAAGATCATTTTTTCTATTAACTCTGGAGTACAAAAACATCATGAGTACATCCAAAAATTCGCTTTTTCCAAATCTTCTTGTAAAAAGTGCACTTGAATTCCACTTGAGGAAAATTCAACTGCACTTTGTCTCTTCCAACCGTTTGAATAGAATATACCTGCACAAGATAAATTTGCAATTAAAAATGCAGAAAATGACACTTTTGGATTGTACTACAGAAAAGGAATGTTGCAGGAAAATCGTGTTTTACCAATATTTTCTAAATTAGGGGAAAATGGCTATATTAGAAACACATACACATTATGTTTAAGAAACACATATGTGTTTCATAATAACGTCGTGTTAAAGCACCCCAACAACTCAATGGAGCAGCGTGTCGTTATGGAAATCTTTGATAAGTGTTTCTTTTAAAATGGGCCTTATGCGTGTTTATTTGCAGCATATGTATTTAAAAGGGTGGAATTTCCACACCACATCCACCCTTGGTTTTAGGCTTGGGAAAGGCTTGGCAATCTGAGCCTTAGCCTTTGACCTGCAACTAAAAAACTAAGGTAGATTGAAGAAGAATGTCCAACTTTGACAACATAGCTGATGGATTTTTTTTCTGAATGAATCTATAAAATTAAAACCCATTAGAGAACACAATGTCTACTTTCTAAATACATAAATTTTGTTAAAATTGGATTATGTTTGCTATTTTTTAATTAATTTCCTAGTAAACTAGTCCTTTAGAATTGAAATATCAAGTTTTTTTAGTTTTTTAATAACTTTTATTGGTTAAGTTTCTTGTAAAAAAAGTTATCGGCATCAAACTTCAGACAATTCTCTAGAAAATGAAAAAAAAAAAGAGTCAAAATGTTTTGTTTAGGTCCAACCACGTTGATTTTAAAAGAAACATCAATTAAGGCCAATAAAAAATTAATAAAAAAATAAATATTCAACTAAAAATTACAAAAAAAAATCCACATCAAACTTCATTTTGTTAGCTCTCATTTCCAAAAATTAATTAACAAAATAATTTTATTTGGGTCAAAAAGTGTTGTCCGTACACTTGCTTGGTATGGTAAAAAAATAGGGACTTTTAAAAAGTGGTTTTTATAGATCCCTATCAAAATTTAATTTCTATAATCTGGGTATTTTAATAATTTACATATTTGGAAACTAGATTCAAAATTCTATATTTAATATTACTAACTTTTTTTAATATTCATTGTGTAAGTGCCTCAAATTTTCAGTCCAAATGTGGAAAATTCTAAAAAAGAGCAAAAACATTTCCACTTTTTGAGCTTTTTGTGTACCCAACATCTTGCATCAACCCTACTGTAAAGAATAGTAACATTCCATGATGATGGCAATGAACACAATTATTGGAGACAAACCTCTTTTTTGATTCATAGTGCACTATAATTGTTGGCATGTACCCTACAATATCTAACAAAATAGAAAGACGGATCTAAACATAATGCTAAAGAACCCACTTCAAGTGAAGTATCGAGTTGTGCACATAGGAAATATAAAATGGAACACAAAAAAATGAGGCCTACTCTCCACCCTACCATATTGGGTCATGGAGCCTCATGCACTCTCACCAAACCCCCAAGAAAAAACATACATCGTCTGCCACTTTGATGAATGGTGTAATCAATATTCCTAATTACACTTAATATAGAGTTTATCATTCAAACAACTCCTTTTTGAGGCTGAAAGAAATAATAAAATAGATACATATCTACACATAGGGAAAATAAAATGAAACACAACAAAAGAAAGCCTGCTCTCCACTCTACCATATTGCGCCATGTACCATCATAGGATGTTACACATATATATCCATAGGTGGTCTTCAAACATATGAATATTTTCTACATCTAATGTTAGAAACACATAGATCTACACATAGGAAATATAAAATCAAACACAACAAAACAAGGCCTACTCTCGACCATACCTATATATCGGTGCAAATTTTGTTTTCCAAGTAGATATACAGGTATTGCATGCCTTGGATGTAGTTGTAGGAATCTGTTACTTGGATATATATAGACATAAAAAAAAATATGTTAAAATGTATGTATGTGGAATTACATGTAGACAACAGGTAGAAGATGGGCAATAAAGGGTCACATGACAACTAAAAGGGATAGGCACCATTACAATAAATAGGGATGTGAGGACCAAGTATTCAACTTTGTTATTATTGTCAGTGAGTGGACATAAATACAAATAACTTGTTTTGTGTTTTTTACATGGGGGGATGGTTTGAAAAGCAATAGAAAAGTCTTTGTGATGATACCATTGATCAAAGTGATGGACAATGGATTTCCCCTGTGTGCAGATATGTATGTATGTCATAGTAGATGTAAAGAACATTGATACATACTCATCCCTATGTCTATTCTATTGGCACATTCTTGCAATGATAAGTTGTATTTTAAGTGTTATCTGGAACATTGTTGCAACCATTGACCATAGTGATGAATAATGCAATGTGTAGATTTGGATGTATGTCATAGAAAATGCAAACAACTTTGATAAAAATTGGTACATTTTTGGAATGATAAGTTATATTTTGAGTGTTATATAGAATATTGATGTCACCTTTGTTCATAGTGGTGGACAATGTATTTCCCCTATGTATAGATATGTATGTATGTCATAGTAGATACAAATGCCATTGATACATATTGATCCCGATATTTATTTTATTGGATGTTCGTGGAATGATAAAGTGTATTTTTAACTATTATATGCAAGATTCATGCCTGCAAAAAATGGGCAAAGAATTATCACAACAAAAAAATTTGTAGTTCTTTTGCAACCATTTCCCCATGCTAAGAACACAAAATAATGTCCAACCCCCTTCACGTAAATTCCACAATGGATAACTGCACTTGTGCCTTCACAAAAGCTTGCCCCCATCATGGATGTTCACTATGTTTTCTGAGGTTTTAAATGGCAAGTGTTACTTACAAGTGGTTGGTTTTTTTGGAAGAACATAGATTGTAAGTTGATGGAAGGAAGTCTACATTCAAGCACAAGAAGGTATCTAATAGCTAGGAATAGTAACACTTGATAGATATATGTAGAAATCCTCATGGCATCATTAATATCTATTTTATGATACCATTACACTAAGAAAGGAGGACATAGATAAGGTTGAGATAGATATGTGGCTACATGTAATTTGACACATGTTGTGGATTATGTTTTCCCTATTTTTTTACAAAAGGAACTTGAAAATGATAAGCCTGATACAATTACTTGACACAAGAATAGGAACCACATGTTTCAGTTAACAAAAACAATTTGAAGAAATGCACGATGCTGGTGTCCAATAGGAAAACTACAACTATTAGTTGAAACATGTGTACCTATTATTTTTTCAGATGTTACAGTAATTCTCAATGAATAGACATAGGGCTATGTGATGGAAAGTACCAATTAATTTATGTGGAGAAGTTAAAGGATAGAAATAAAAAAAAGAAAATACCTTATGAAAAGAATAGACATAGGAAGTAGTACATATGACTGTTCTCTGCATTTGATCTCACATACATACATATCTACATAGAGGGATGAATGCTAGTTGTGCTGTGTAAAAGATGGGAAAAAAGTTATCATAGCCAAAAAAATTCTATTGGTTTCATAACCATTTCCACATGCATAAAACACAAAATAACCTCCAAGAACCTATCGCTTACAGCTTTTGTAGCAGGGAAATCCAGAGAATGAAACACAACAATGGAAGATCAAAAAATTTATAGGCTTTTGCTATGTTTTCCAAGGCTTTAAATGGTAGGTGTTATTACAACCATCACTACTAAATGGAAGCCATACAACAATTAATGTTGATGCCAACCATCATTTAACTTCGCTGGCTCTCTCTATCCATGAGCTAAGGAGCCTGACATGTTTTTCCCAACTAGTGACTAGATGGCCAGAGGCTTTAAAACTAGAAAGGCTGGCATTCCCTATTGATGCACCAAACACTTCTAATTAATAAATCAAAAAGATCTACCAAAATTTTCCCAACCAAGAGCCCAATGCTATAGGGATCAATGTTTTCCATGTCTAACCCTACAAATATACATCTCTGCACATAGGGAAAGTAAAATGTAACAAAAGAAAAGAAGGCCTACTCTCCACCCTACCATATTGGGTCATGGAGCCTCATAGGCTCTCACCAAACCCCTGAGCAAGAACATACACTACCCACCACTATGATGAATGAAGATATCAATTTTTCTTATTAGGCTTAATATAAACCCTATTATTGTAAGAATTCCCTTTTGAGGAGGAAACAAATAACAACTATCTTCCAAAAATAATAAATGAGGGTAGGAGTATATGTTTCCTACATCTACTTTGAAAAACATACATATCTACACATAGGAAAAGGAAAATGAAAAACAATAGAAGCACATACTTTTTTGTGGCTATATATTTCCAAGCAACAGATTCCTATATACGCATCGAACACATGTAATAGATAAAGATGCAGTTGGAAAAGAAAATTTACACTAATATATATGTATGTGGAGGTAGATGCAAATATATATGTGCATTGCTGACTGCTACTCAACACCTCAAAAAATGGGAAGGCCGACAAAAATTTTGACCAAAGTTCACACATATAGCCTATCAGCTAAAAGTTTCCATATTGAGGCAATTGTTGCAAATCAATAAATATTATTTCTTTTATGGTTTCCATATAGAGGCAATGGTTGCAAAGCAATAAAACAATCCAATAACGACATTGTTCTATATATTCTTTCCATATAGTGTCGATGGACAAAATAATATTTAGAGTTCTAAAGTTACCAAAGCAATTGAACAGTTTATGCTATTTTCCATAAGACATTGTTGAATGTTGTTCTATAGCTATACCTACTATCAATATTATGATCCACCACTGCGAAAAGTGTTTTTGTAAGAAGCATACATACATATGCACACCTAAACATGTCAATACATGTGAAAATAAATATAGATAAGTTTAAATGTAGATATATGTGTATGTTGCCTGAGCAGAAGAAATAAACATCACTTGGCACAACTTGTCTCGACAACATTGTTTCATGTATGTCTTCCATATATTGGTGATGGTTGCAATAATACCTTGCATTTTAAACATGCCAAAGTAATTGAGCAATTTATGTTATTTTCAATAAGTCATTGTTTAGTGTTGGGTTGTAGATTGATCTTCACAACATACACAACTAATATTATAGCCAAGAGCCATATGATATCCACATGCAACATGACATTATGATTAGACATGGAAAATTAGTAGGGAGAAAATTTAAGAAGCATTAGATGCATATACAAACATACACACTCACACATACAAATGAATTACAAACACATATATATCTACACACAACTTTCTCAAGATATTGTATGCACTAAGAACATTCAAAAGAAGATTAGAATGATAGAAATCAAATGAAAACATTTCAATTACATTCTTCATTTGAATCTTGTGCAATGACAAATTTTAATAAGCTCAAGTCAAGCAAAATAAAAAAAGCATTGCATAGGCTATACAAAATACTCATCATTGAACATTACATAGAAAATATAATAACAAAAGTAAAGTTTAATGAAACTCTAAGAAAGTGGAAAATAACCATATGTGACATGCCTTTATGAATGCAAAGGCAGGACAACATTTAATAGCCATGGATTCAATGGAGCCAACATTATAGATAGCAACAATTATGGAGAGATAAGAGTATGTGGAAATTAAAATTGACTGGAAGAAAATAACTATATTGATATTTAAAACAAGTCACAAATACATATAAACATTGAAGTTTGCATGCATATACACATACAAATGTATTACAAACACATATATCTGCACACATTTGTATCAAAATGTTGTATGCACTCATGAAATTGAATTACATTCATATATATTTATGTATATGCATATGTAAATGTATACATGCATACAACTATGTTCACAAGTATATATAAGAACGACTATAAATACTGATACATGTGTTAAATAGAGTGAGATAACTATATAACCAAACAACATAAAATAAAATGAGGAACATACACTTAAAGTGAAACAAAACTATAAGTGACATAAACAATACAAAAGAAAAGAAGTGTATCCTTTTTTTGTTAAACATTTTAAATTATAGTTCATTGTCTTAATATATAACTAGTTAAATGAGTAACAAAGCAACAACTGAAATGAAAGGCCTTTTGATGTGACAAGTAGTCCAAAGGAAGAAATGGAAACAAATTTCTAGTCAACAAAAACTGTAACAAATATTCAAAGTCACAATTAGGCATGGTTTTTTGGAATTCAAGGCAGGATGACAATTATCTCTAGAGAGTCTTGCATGACAAGGGAAATTGCAAAAAAATCTGACAGCAACAGCTTGCACTCAACTTCAAATTTAATTCTTGCAACTTTGACTATCATTGTTTTGAGCCTTGTTTCTAAATTATAGATTTGAGTTTTAATAAGAACAATAAAAAAAAAGAGGTGTAGGTGATACCATTGATAATAGACTCAGTAGTCATTGCAGCAAAAGACTCATCTTGCAACATGTAAAGCTCCTTTGTTGACATATGCAATAAGCTTTTTGTAGCCTCATCAAAAGAAATAGCCCAAATCTTGCCCGTGTGGTCTTCCATCTTTAGCTGCAACAAATATTGAAACCCACAATCAACTATAGTTTTTTGGCATTTAGGGAAGAACCACATATTTTTGGTGGAATCTTCACACTTTTTCTTGTATTTTCTACCATTTGCATGCAAGGGACATGCAACATAACAAAATGCATCAATTTTAATATATTTGACCATTATCTTGATAGTAGGCTGCAATTTTTTTGGAAAACCAAGACAATGGTCCAAGATATATCCAATAATGACTCTACCATTTGACAAAGCAACTTTTTGAGGGAATATCTTGGAGGGCTCAATGGTAGGTGGCTCAATATATCCTCATTAGATCAAGGGATATGCTTATGAAATGTTAGGATTTATGTATAGCAGAGTCACCATGCTTGTGTTCACAATAGTTCCATTGAAATATCCAACATGCACATTTTTAATAGCTAGGATGACAACCAAACCAGGGGTGTACAACCTTTCTAGCTCATCACCCTTTCCTTGCCAATTTGAACCCCACAAATTAATGTTAATGCAATATGATAGAAAATCATTAAGTTTAATAGTTCTAAGAACTGTTTCAGACCAATCCTTTCTTTGAATAGTCGATACCTTTCCTACATGCACCATAGCCCCAATAATATCAATCAAAATGTTATTGCTTCAATTTGCAATTTCATTTATCAAGATGAATTTAAATACTTTTTCTAGGAAAAGGGCCTCTTATCACACTGATCCTTTTGACACATAATCAGTATCACCTAGATCAACCCTATCATAATGCAATTATGCTATGTCATTAAATCAAGTGATGTGTATTTATGTTCCCTCACTTTCAATAATGTCAAAACTGAATACTTGGCCCTCACATCCCTACTTACTATAATGGTGTATATCCTTTTTAGTTGTTACCCGACCTTTTATTGCCCATTTGGTTTGGTAAATATTTAGCCCTTTAATAGGGTTGATATTTGTAGGAGCACTATGTTGTGTTGGGGATGTATGAATCCCAAATGTTGAGGCTTGTTTAGATGGGGATGGTGACTCGTAGAAAATTGTTTGTTCTTCTTGATCTCTAAACAAATATCTAGGTTTTCCAATTAGCTAGCACTTTGACACTTTGACATCTAAGGACAATATGACAATTTCCCTAGAACCAAACAAATATCAAATATTAAAAAAGGTGGTCCCCACAAACAAGAAAGCATAAAACAACAAGTGCAAGCAATACAAAACAATAGTCAACCTTGATTCTTGCAGCTGCCTACAAAGATGACATAAAT